>JAXGGA010017284.1:0-24703 GCA_038373865.1 Uloborus plumipes | reverse complement strand
CTCCAGTGTCACAAAATTTGTGGGGCAGCTTCTGAATCCATACTTTTTTCAAACGTCATCAAAGATAGCCTGAAATGGGTTGTCAGGACATCAATTTTAAAACTTTTCCAGTTGAGGGTTCCCGAACCACCACCCTTTCCCTAATGAAAGTCTGAAATAAGCTTGGCTATGCTTGGTTACTTCGGCCCCCTCCAAAATTCAAACATATATACGCCACTGAAGTACAGATACAACCTTTGCGCTTAGCACTGCAGCATAGTACTGTATCCTTACCAGATAACCGTCGTACTGAATCCAAAATAAGGATTCCACTTACCTGTGCGGCTTCTCTTCCTTGTTTTCGGCCACAAACAACTTGAGCTCGTACTCGACGCCGAGAGGGGCTCCAGTGTCTTCATTGCCCGCTTGCAGCGTGACCGAAGCGGGCGCGTTCTCGGGAAGATCAAGAGTGAACGGAATGGCGTGGTCTCCTAGCTTCCTGACCAGCTTATCCTGGAGAATAATTTCAAGTGTAAGCACAGAAACGGTATGATTGCGTATGGAAAGTATGACAAGAGCTATTATTAAACAAGATGAGCCACACTACAAAAAATAAGCTGTTGTTTTTACAATATAGTACTGGTAGCCGAGGTTCCACTTTAAAATCGTTAAATTTCGCAGTGATAAACTGTAAAACTAGCAATTTTACTGTTTCGTATGATAAAGTTATAAATGTTACAGTACATTGCCGTAAAATTTAGCTGTATTACACTGTAAAAACAACAGTATAATACTGGCAGCAGAGGTTCCAGTCTAAAACTGTAAAATGCACGGTAATAAACTGCAAAATTAGCAATGTTGCAGTATGTTACTGTAAAATTAGCAATATTACAGTTTTGTACTTAAAAGTAGATTTTTTATAGTTTATTACTGTAAAATTAGTTTTTACAGTTTATTACTATAAAATTAGCATTTTTTAGTTTATTACTATAAAATTAGCTGTACTATACTGTAAAAATAACATTCATTTTTTACAGTGCATGGGAAGCATCGAGCACGAAGTACTTAAACTGTAGAACATTAAGAAACGTCACATACTATTTACAGGCAACGTTTCGGGATTTCACAGGATACCACCAGTTTTCTGTGAAAATCAAACGTAGTCTTTGTGAAAAAGTTACCTGAATTGCTATTAGTCGGACGAATGCAGACTTCTCACTGTTGTGAAAAATGACTCAACCAGAGTCGAATTATGCTTTGTGTTTTTAACACGTGTTTCACTTTAGCTCACACTTACGGCCCGTCCAGATTACCTGAGCGCCAAATGAAGGCATATTGCTGGCTCTGGACAATGTAGCTTTGCAAGATCTGCAGGCAAATAAGGTGTAAAGCATTTGCTTGCAAGTCTGCATTGCCATTGGTTCTAAAATGTACCAGGCGCTATCCTGGTGTTGCTGTTGCATGCCCCCATTGGTCAGCAGAGCTAGACTAAGTCCATGACTTTGTACACTCTCAAAAAATCCAACACCAGCAAGGGATCGTCAGCAAAATCTTGTCTGGTGACCTGTCTATTAAGACCTTGAGCCAGTAGACCTTCCTGTCAAACCAGGATGGTGCGAAACTATTACAATAAACATATCTAAGTTATCTCGGAAGGTTCCTGATTAAATCTGGAAACGTAACTGGATTTTATAAATAAAGTTTCCAAAGTCCCCAGAAAGACTCCGCCGTAATTTCAAGACGGTTTCTGACTTTCAGTGGGAAACTTTCCTGTCTTTTGCCAGATATACGTTTATGGTAGAAATTAATCATATTAAAGGTGAATTATTTTCCAATCGTTTCAGAATATTTTCTACAGTGCAATTGTGTACATGGAGCAAATGCGACATCGATGTAAATAATGTCATAAGGAAACCAGCTTCTATAAAATGCCGTGATATCTAAAGGTGGGCCTCACGTATATTGTTTGCATTGTGTGGAGATATTGCTAAATTGCCTGAGTATAGCAAGTAAGCATATAAAAGAGACGTTTGAATAATTTTGTTTGAATCGTCAGCACTTAGGATTTGCAAATAGAGTTTCAGTTATTTTGCGTTCGTTTCAGGAAATTATCTCAATAAAATATTGTATAAAATATTAGACGCATCAACCGATACTAGTCGATACTGTCCAACCTCGAAAGTCGCGCCTAGTATCATTGAACGATTCTATTTCAAAAAGGGGTGATAGCTTGATTAAGAAAATAAACTATGGTAGCATTTCTGCTTAGTCCAATATTATTCGATAGCTGATAAGAAAGGGGAATAAATTGAAAAAGAAAAAAACATCAACGCTAACCAACACTTCGAATTAACGAACCCAACAAAAACAAAACAAAACAAAACAAAATCTCCTAACATTCCGAATCTCTCTTATCACCATCACCCCTATTTCGACAAAATCAGTAGAGACCTGAGGCATGCGCAAAAGCGTCGGAGGTCGCAGGAAAAAATATCAAACAGTAATGGACCCCATTCACATGACGTCATTGCGGGTCTTCACCGCCCGCTGAGGGGAGTTCAGCAGATGAAATTCCAGTTCTCTGGCGTCTATTAACACTCGTATATATTCAGCTTGAAAACTCTTATTTATATTCAAGCAATAAGTCTTTCGAAAGTTTTTACTTAGGAATGATATAAATGAATAAAAAATGACTCATTTGGTGCGAAATGTTCTCTTAAGAAGCGTATTTTTCTGACTTAAAGTCTCTTAGCTCATCATAAGAAAATAGGTAAAAAGCGACATTCTTTTCTTTTTCCATCCCTTTTCTCAGGATTTTCAAGCAATCCTAAGCCGATATAAGCTCTATACAGGTTCATTATGTATATAAATACCAGTTATTATTAGATAAAACAATTCTTTTAGCACTACTAACACTGGAAGCTGGATCCAAATACCCGCAAACGAAAAGTTAAATGGACCGTTGCCACACCTTAAATAGGGTCCATTGGTTTTTGTGTTTATAAACAACGACACCCAGCCAGACCCATCAGATACGCATCTATACTTCGCAGCTACTTAACTTGGTAGTGACATCACTACGGGCGGATGACGTCAGCGTGACGTTAGCCTATGAAAAACGAGCTAGATAAAACATCACAGCCTACTTGGCGAATATGGGAGATCGCTGATTGCTTGTGAGCTCTTACTGGCTCCGCCCGTAGTGACGTCACTGCCAAGTTAAGTTGCTGCGAAGTATAAACTCCCACTTACTTGAAGTTGTGATTTTTCCATTTCCTGGTCTGGAGGGAAAATCTGGTCGAGGGTCAGGTAGAGCTGTCGACTGAAGTGAAGGCCCATGACCTCGTCCTGTTCCCGCCCATAGCGGAATGTGGTGACCACCTGGCCGAAGACCTTCCGGTCCCGCAGGTAGTCCTGGTCGACCATGATCACCCCCTCCACTGGTTCCACTGAATCCCCATAGTCTCCGAAGTCCCGCTTGCCTGAGAAAATACAAAGTATAGAAGTAAATTTATCAACTTTTTGTCAATGTGCACTTTAGGGTTTGAAAAAACCGGGTCTTTTAGAAAGAGTCTAGCCCACCTAGGGGTACACCAATTTCTTTTTCACCTATCTATAGCCCACCTATTTCTGTACCCCTTACCTGGGTTTTTGATCAAAAACCCAGGTTTTTTCGGGGCTTTGTTGAAAAACCCGGCTGTTTCAGGTTTTTTCAACTCATTGTAATACCATTCTTTATTAAAGGGTCATTCCATAGAAATGTTAACCTCAGCCGAAAAAAAAAAATACCAAAGTGAAAAAAGTATCAAAAAAGGAAATAAATAGATAAAAATCATACAGCATAAGAAGTTTAAGAAAATGAAAAAGTACTGTAATTATCACTGAGATTAGCCATAATAAATAGTTTGTAATGTTTTTACTGCTTGTTATTCGATGGTTACGTTATTCACACGCCATGTTGAGTAAAAGTGACACTTAAGACTAAAAGAAATAAAGATTTAATAAATATGTTTTATGTTTTTAAAAGCCAACTTTGCACATTTTTCAAATATATCAATTCAGTTTTTAACACTTGCTTAACTTTGAGAAACTTTTGCCTCACAACATGAGCATTCATTTTCAGGGTTGCAAAAATGTTACTTTAGTCACGCTGCTATTTTGGTTGAAAAAAATCTACTGTCAGTAATTTTGTTTTAAATTCTTAGCAGAAATGATACATAGATACCATGTACATTGTAAATCCACCAGCAGAACTAAAAAATAATTTTTTATCCTTTAAGTTACAAGTAAAAACAGTTACAAAATCAGCTCTGAATGTTACGTTAGTCACTATGGAGTGACCCTAAAATAGTTCACCGCATATCTACTTTTACTTTTCATAGAATCAGGGGAGTCCTGAAGAGAGGTCACTGTGACCTCCTAAAAAATTCTTATTCAGTAACGGTCTTCATTTGGAAACAACATTTTAATACCGAATTTTTTAAACTGACATTTTAAATCTATATTAAATTGAATTTATTGATTAGAATAATTACTGCTTATTTTGACCTTCTAAGTAATTGAGAAAAACAAATAGTGTGAAATTCATGTATGTTGTCAGGAAAGGATGATGGCAATTTCTGTACCAGATACTGAACAAGATTTTAAATATTGTAACAAATTAAATGTCATAACAAAATTGATCAATACCAATTTACAGGCTTATTATTGATCAAAATATTCGTAACATTTAGTTTGTTTCTAAAATAAATGTTTTCAGTACGCAGTAAATTTTGAAAAAACACACTTTACCGACATAGTGGGTTTTTTCAAGTGAGCCCACCGCCCACCCGAGAAAACCCGGGCGCGTTTTTTCGGGCTGGGCCCGCATTGGCGAACCCTGACCCTTTAATTAATTTGCCATAACTTATACGCATTTAATCTCACACGTTAAAAAATTCCGAAGACATAGATTATTTCCAGGCAACTTTGTGGTATTTCACTGGTTTTCATTAGTTCCCTATGAAAATTAAGTATCTTTGCGAGAGTATTTCTTAAACCACAACAAGTTTCATGAACGCAAACCTGTCATTACTGTGAGAAACACTTTCAGCTATCAGTGTACAAATACATTCAGCTTCTTTATTAGATGTTTCGCCTTCTGCTTACTTACGGGAATTCTGGATTTCGAACGAGGGCAAATGTAGTCTCTGGATATTGTAGCTTTGCAAGAATTTCGGGGAATTCTGTCTTAGCTTCGGCCATGTTTAAAAAGCTTTCTTGATAAATTAGGAAGCGGCTATGAAATTACTATAAACGTGCATAAGATTTTTCTGAAGATTTTTGGTTTATTCCAGAAACATGATTACATTTTATTGGACAGGTTTCTGAATTTTTCAGAAACATTCTCGATTAATTTCAGTGAGTGTAATGAGTTTCAGGGGAAACTTTCCTATTTTTTTTCATGCATGTTACTGTCACAAATGAAGCATACTAGCTGCTCATTATTTAACAGCAACGTTTCGGATTCCCTGCTTTCTTTCTTTTTATTATTTTTTAAAAACTTTTTTAAGCAGTGAATTAGGGGACATGAGGTATCTCAAACACAAATCAGGGGAGGTTTCACGTTAATGCTTAGTTGGGGTAGTTACACCTCTCACGAACCAGATACTTTTTTACTTCAATTTTTAATGAAGCAAAACGTAATTTTTAGTCTGATTTTTTGCAGCAGTTTTTGAAAAGCACGAAAGGAAGATTAAAATCTCTTTAAAATGTGGTTAAGAACAATTACAGTTTAAAGACCCGAATAGATTTTTTTTTTTTCAATTATATTGAAAACTGAAAAAAAAATCGAAGTCCAGACACCCTTTACTACGTTTACCTAATAACTTTTGAAGGAACAGGTCTATTCAAATCAAATTATTATATTTTTGCAAACTCTTGGATCGGACTTCTCATTCTCATGTTTCATTTTCTGATCTCAGCAACTTGGAGCTCAAACTTTAAAAATTTAAATTATATTAGCACTTGATCCTCCGGGAAAATTTGAATCTTTTATAACAGGAATTCCCCTCCTATAAAAGATTCAATTAATTTATGGGTGAAAAAAACTAAATTTGACTTTAAAAAATAATGAAGACTATTATGATTAAACTAACGTCGGCATTTTTTGACAGTTTAAATCATTGTTGAAACCATGGGCTTTCGACCTGAAGGGCACGGCCTCTTAGCGGAGAATTAGGGCTCTCTTTTAAGAGCCCTCTCATTGATAGGCTGAAAGTAATTAGCATTACCTACAAACCGTAGCTAGGTCCTAGATTACCAACACGTAATTTCTATTTAGTTCTCTGATTCTTTGATTTCATGTGTGTCAATAGTAATATGCGTGGAAAAATTAAACATAGCAATATGGGGGATACATTGCACCAGTGTGCAATGGAGAGTTTAGAGCCTGAAAGGTCACATGTGTCTCGCTGAGGCATCCAAATGTAATCTAACATCATTTTAAAAAAAAATCACGCAAAGCACATTTACATCAAGATTTAATTTCCAAAAATTACTGGAGGAATGAAAACTTATTAGAAGGCTTAAAAAATCGTTAAAGCAGCAATCACAGAGCAAGTGACCAAAGCATTGCTTGTGAAAAAAATCTCTTGTGGTGTCATCAATCCTTTACATTGCTCTTTTTACAAATGCTTTACGCCGGCAATTTTCGTTAGACACTAATCGTTCTTTTTTTTTCAGTACTCTGATCAATTTGCTGCATGGCAATAAGTTGCTTTCGATAGAAATTTTTTAACTTCCCCTACAGTAACCGAAATTTTGAACTACTTTATTCAAAATCATTAGTATTACCATGTCCCTTCAGATAACCGTGCCTGAAATTTTGCTTTGGTTTGTTGAGCGAATTGACCCGCTAAGGTTATATACATACGGTATGTTTACTTTGGACTACCCTATTCATGCAGCTAAAATTTTTATAATAATCTTATGTTTCAACCAGAATTTTACTTTTCTTACAGAGCTTCGATTCCACGGCCACGTCAATTAGGACTAAATTTTTCTTATAATTTCGCACCAGTATAAACAAGTTAATAAGGGCTGAAAGTTAAAAGTTTGTAGACCAAGGGAAAGTACTTAACTCCCGTGATTTATTAAGCGCAAAACGTTTTTCTAATTTATTTTATAATTGTTTTAAATAAAATTTACCTGTCACGTGTGAGACATACTTTTGGACATCAGCTTTAGAGTTCTTGATTCTAGCAATACAACCTTCGAATCTATTTTTGCAAATTTATTAAACACATACTTTGCTTTCATACTAATTATTTCTTCAGTTTCAGTATCAAAAAGGAACAAATAGTGGGTAATTCCACTGAAAGTTAGATTTTTGTCCCAAACGTGACAGCTGTATATTACGCGTCAAAAGTAGCATTTACAAAATATAACAAAACAAAGATTCGTTTTCCTAAGAAGCCACACATACACGTGTGATTACTTAGGTAACAAATATTTTGCTGATTACACGTTTGAAAATTAATTATAGATCTGTTAAAGTGCGGGGCAAAATGCCTGCTCTTTCGTAGAACCGTCCAAAAACTCAGCTTTTCAAAATCATTCAATTCAAAAGTTACTCACCTAAATACACAGTGAGTTTCCCATTCGGTGCGGTTTTCTTATAAACTTTAACGGCCACCACGTAAGCTAGTAGAAGCCACGGAAACATGTTCGAAAGATGGAATGTTTTCTTCGAATGTGAAACTTTCGTGATCGAATGACGGTCTGAAGGTATTTTAAACTGAAACTACGTCAAGAGGGAAGGAACACTTGTAAGACTTCTTAAGCTCGGGGAAACCTCTCAAAGTCTGGCAAGCAGTAGAATAGTGCTGATTCTTTTATTTGTAAGACAAAGTTGCTTCTATTTTAATTCGAATTTAGAGATTAATTACTCATCCGTCTTTTCTTTCCCCTCTTAAGACATTCGCTTAAATTTTTTTTTTTTTTGTAAATGGGCGATTCTCTGTAAACTGGTAATTGGCTGTCCGGACTAAGTATTTTAAAAATAATAAAGTGTAAAAAAGTAATTATCGCTCTTAATATAAGTAAAGCATTAATACTTTGTGGTCCAATTGTATTTGGAGTGATAAAAATTTAATTTTTTTTTCTAGAAATTATCTAAGCGCCAAAAACACAGTCCCCTGGCTGTCCCAATCCCATAGTCTAACTGTTAAAGATAGTATTTCAAAAAACCTATTAACACTACATAAATTTGGCAATTCATATCTAAAAATAGAATAATGAAGCTATATTTTTCTTATGAAATAAGGTATAATTACGTATTTCTAAAACTTAAAATTGTCATGTAAATTCTGTCCGGAGTTTTTTCAAACAGACCCCTGCAACAAATTCAAAGCTGTAATACGAAAAATCTATAGCTTTTGCAAATTCTTTTTGGCATGAAGTTTAAAGTAATCAGTGTGAATTTGCCGAAATCGCCGAGAATGTTGTTGAAACGCTACTTTGCTTAGTTTGAGAGCCACATTTGTGATGAAAGAATGCATCAGGGTCGTTGCGAAAACAGTCCTCTGGGAAGTGATTTTATTAATGGCAATTAATTAAATTATAAAACATCTTAGTTATTATGTCTACGATTTGTGCCTAAGTTTATATGTAATCTCGTAACTAATTATGTTCCAATAGTTTTGCAGATATTACGCAACAAAGAGCAAAAACACAGTAACCTGGCACAGTCCCCTGCCTAGTTATACTAGGCGGGGGACTTACCCCCTATCATGATTTATCAGAAAAACACAAACTTCAATTGGCCCTCTTTCGAACCAAAGTAATAGATTCATTTTCTGAGCAATAGTACTATAATTACACGAACATTTCAAAAAACCGTGCCCGGACAGATTTCATGTGAAAAATGACGAGTTTACAGAGAATCGCCCAAATACGCCATCCCTTTGTCCATATTCAACTGAGTTAAATTTAACAAATTATGGGATGAAGTAAGAGAAAATTTACAAAACAACCCACATAGGTAAACATTCACGTGAGTTTTACCATAAGAAAGAGTAGTAAATTTGGATTCTTAATCACTTTTTAGTACGTTATGTATCAGTTTTGAGTTGTGTCATTTTTACTGCTCACGAGTGATATTTGTACTCAATACGAATGAAACTTTCGATGTTGTCGAATAAATTTTGGATTTATGCTTAATAGTTTCAGCTGCAGGTGATGAAATGTTCAAAGAAGTTAACTCTATGACTAAAATTAAGAAACCAGAGTGGATATTAATTTGTTTTTGTTATATTGCTTGAAAATTATTTTGGAACAAAACATTTTAAGTGTCGTTGTAATCATCAGGGAAACGGATTTATCTTAGAATTAGTTTTGATTAAGCTATGTTTCGTAAACTTTTCGCAGGTGAAATTGAAGAAGACAACGAGCTACTTCTTCGGTGAAATGTGCGATAGCTATCCAAAGAAAAAATACTCATGCGGTTTTAGAATTTGAGAGAATGTGTTTGTATCTTGAAGGAATGAGGGCTTGTTACTTAAGAATGAAGCTTAGCAATTGAATTTAGCTTTTCCCCCTTTATTATACGGTTTCTATAATAATTTAAATTTAAGAATATAGAGAAAAACTGTGTTTCCTAAACCAGTATAGATCATGGGTCATTTTCAAAATTTGCTTACATTTGCTGTCCGGAAGTTAAAAAGACGATTTTGAAGCAAAACTTATATTTTAAATTCAATGCGAATAATTATTTTCTGCAAGAAATACCCCCCAAAAAATTCTATCACTCAACAAATTATTGAAATTTATTTATTTATTTTTATATAAGTCTTTAAAAATGAGGTTCAAAGGCAAAAACGCTTGTCCATTTCCAATTTTCGCAAGTTCAACTATTTTTTTCCTATACTTAATGGTCAAAAAAAGTAAATGCGACATATTATTTTTATATATTGACTATTAGTATATGGTATTCATGATAAATATCGACAATAGTAATTTTATTTCAATAAGAAATGTATGAATATATTTTGTCCGGAAGTTCTTGTCAAGTCCGTTACCCTTAGATTATTTTAGCTAAAAAAGGTATTTATCGAAGTCAAAAGATGGTAACACGTATTCAGTTAACTTAACAAATTAGTGACGTAACTATTTTGTACCATTTTGTTTCCCTGAGTCGAGAAGTATTGCTGTGGCGTTTCGCACAAAATTTTTTCCAGGTGCGTATTTTTATTCTTTGTCAAGTCCGTTACCAAAGATTTTAGTATTAGTTTTTACTTTTTCTAAACTTTTACCCCTAAATATTGTTCCTTATACAACTCTAAGAAAATGCATATTGTAGTTCATTTTTTAAATTTGACAACCTAGCCATAATTTGACATTTTGGTTGAAATGTCAAGTCCGTTACTGGTCAAATCCGTTACCAAATGTCAAATTCGTTACCATAGAGTTTTTGATCAATATTTCAATCATCACAAACATCGTTTTAAGCTTCAGGGAGTAATTAATTTCAAATGAAGTTGGTTCTAGGCTCTATGATATTGTTTAAAAGTGAGATTTTATATTGATTTTGTATGGTAATGGACGACAATTTTCCTTGCAACTTACAGTTTTACAACAGTATTTGAATACTTAATTATTCATCAAAGTGTACAACCAGTTACTTTTTTACACACCTACAATATGTGACTTAACATCTGTTAGTGTTTCTAAAAAAAAATAGCAAGTTAAAAAAATTACTTAAAAATTTTGAAATGTAAGCATATGGTGAAAATGACCCTCATACACATTCTTTTACAATGAAACTTGGTTTTATTCTCTCGACTTTGGGAAAAAAATATTAAACACATTTCACATCAATGCTGGAAGCAGCTACCCAGAATTAATAATGTCCCCAAGATAGATAATAAAATTTTATATCTCTTTTGAAGTATGCATTCAGTGTTGGGGTTGAGTTTTAAGCTGATAAAAAAGCTACTGATCTTTTCAAATTCTTTGTCTTTTTCTTCGAAAGAAATTTATTTGTTACCCACCTGAAATTAAAATCAAATTTGACAACCTGTTGCATCAACAGTATTGGAAATCAGGTATAAGATCTTACTTCAATTGCAAATCCTCCAGATTATATTGAATTTGGCAAATTTGTACCAACTTTTATTATTTTTTTTTAATTTGCACGCTTTGGCTATCCAGTGTTATAAGTTTGGTTCAAAACATGTTT
Organism: Uloborus plumipes; assembly: GCA_038373865.1. Lineage (NCBI taxonomy): Eukaryota > Metazoa > Arthropoda > Arachnida > Araneae > Uloboridae > Uloborus > Uloborus plumipes. The sequence goes on along the minus strand of JAXGGA010017284.1, from coordinate 13,506 downwards.
GTGAACAAATATTTTTTATAATGAATATAAAAGCATCATAACACCGTTGAATGTTAATTGATAGCACTTAAAACAAAGATATGTGGTAGCTTTTCTAGAACTGATCCTAAAATTAAAAACGGGGTAAAAAAGTTACAAATTCATAAGCCACTTTAAATTCAGATTGTTTAATTTTTAGAAATAAATGTTTCATGTAATTTGTTTATATTTTAAACATAACCCAACTGAATGAACTTATAAAACTGTTTTTAACGATAACTCTTATGATCGGATTTGTTTCATTTGTATTATTTTAATTTTCACACTCGGACTTACGTGAAATATTTACTATTTTTTGCAAAAATCACACAATCAACCACCAAATAATGTTTTTAAATTTTTTAAATTTTCAGCTTGTTGAAAAAATTGAAAGTGACACGCCGACCTTTTTCTCCTCAGATGGTGGCACTTTTCTCACCCTGCTTTAAAGGTACCTTTATTTCCACTTCTCTGCTGAAAGACTGCAATTGACATAGAAGCTCTTTTACAGAAAAGTGCATTTCTCTTTCTTACACCAATGACAGTTAATTTTTGCAATGAACGCTGCACATTTGGAAATTTAGTTTTCATTAAAGGTACCTTTATTTCCTTTTCTTGGCTGCAAGACTACAATTGACATAGAACCTGTTTTACAGAAAAGTGCATTTCTGTTTCTTACACCAATGACAGTTATTGTTTCAACGAACGTTGCACTGCACATTTGAAAATTAAGTTTTCCTCTACCGTTATTTCTACTTCTCTGTTTAGAGGCTACAATTGACATAGAAGCTGTTTTACGGAAAAATGCATTTCTCTTTCTTACAAAAAGGACAGTTAATTTTTGCAACGAACGCTGCACATTTGGAAATTTACCTTTCCACTAAAGGTACCGTTATTTCCAGTTCTCTGCTGAGAGATTGAAATTGACATAGAAGCTGTTTTACAGAAAAGTGCATTTCTCTTTCTTACACCAATGACAGTTAATTTTTTCAATAACGCTGCACATTTGGAAATTAAGTTTTCCTCTACCTTTATTTCTACTTCTCTCCTCAGTGAGTACAATTGACATAGAAGCTGTTTTACAGAAAAGTGCATTTCTCTTTCTTACACCAATGACAGTTAATTTTTCACAGAAAGCTGCACGTTTGGAAATATAATTTTCCACTAAAGGTACCTTTATTTCCACTTCTCGGCTGCGAGACTACAATTGACATAGAAGCCTTTTTACAGAAAAGTGCATTTCTCTTTCTTACACCAATGACAGTTAATTTTTTCAATAACGCTGCACATTTGGAAATTTAATTTTCCTCTACCTTTATTTCTACTTCTCTGCTCAGTGAGTACAATTGACATAGAAGCTGTTTTACAGAAAATATTTTTGAAAAAAAAATAGAACCGACTTCAGTTGGAAATTGCTCTAAAAAGTAAAAAATAATTTTTTTCTTTGAACACCATCGAAACTACTTTTAAACATAAGTTTTGAAGTCGGCTCAAAAACGATAGGTAAAATGATATTTAACCATATTTTGACAACATTTTTTCAGAGAAACCATTCAAAATTAAAAGCAGAATATTTGTACCATTACACGAATGTGTGGTAATTAATGAAATGAATCCATTAAAATTTATATTTATAGTTGAATTGTAGTTGCGTATGAATCTATACATTGTTTTTGCGCCGACTTCAAAACTTATGTTTAAAAGTAGTTTCGATGGTGTTCAAAGAAAAAAATTATTTTTTACTTTTTAGAGCAATTTCCAACTGAAGTCGGTTCTATTTTTTTTTTCCAAAAATATTTTATTTCATTCTTTTTAGTGTAAATGCACTTAAAAAAATCAAAATATAGTTAAAAAACCATGTAGCTGTTCAAAAAAATCCTTGCAGACCTGTACTCGATCTCATTCCATCAGGAACTTCAACCCGACGCGTTTAACCACTTGACCATCGGGTCGCTCATTGCAGTAAGGATTTACGATAGCACATATTGTTTTAAATAACATGAAATTTTAGTTTTTCGATTTCTTGAATTTGACGTAAATGCAAGGTATAAAATACAGAATTTTATAAAGGTACAAAAATTAACATAATTGATTGTGTATATAATTCTTGAAAAAATAATATAAGTGCCGCAAATCAAAAACCATTTATTGCCACAATCGATTCAAAGCCCCCAAAAATGGCGCAAACGTCCATAAGAAAATTCTACAGCATCGAAGGACCCCATTGCCAATTTTGACAAATCCGACCAAAACTGTCATTTTGTACCATAAAAAAATACGGGGTAGATCCCCATGGGGGGATGTACCTGCATAAGGACATTGCAATCATTAAATCATTCAAAAAGAAAAAACATGCAGATGTTCAAAAAATCCTTGCAGACCTGGACTCGATCTCATTCCACTAGGAACGTCAACCTGACGCGCAAAACCACTTGACCATCGGGTCACTCATTGAGTTACGGATTTACAATAAGACATATTGTTTTAAATGACCATGAAATGTTAGTTTTTCGATCATAACTTTTTTTCTAGTGAACAAATATCGTCATATGAGTACACCATCTTCTATCGATTAAAAAAAAATCGTTCAAATCGGTTCAGTAGATCAGATGTTATGTGCGAACAAACAAAAAAAAAAAAAAGTATACGCTTTGAATTGAGAACCTCCTCCTTTTTTGAAGTCGGTTAAAAAGGGCATTTCCGTTTCTTACACCAATGACAGTTAATTGTTTCAACGAACGCTGCACTGCACATTTGGAAATTAAATTTTCCTCTACCATTATTTCTACTTCTCTGCTCAGAGACTAAAATTGACAAAGAAGCTGTTTTACAGAAAAATGCATTTCTCTTTCTTACACAAATGACAATTAATTTTTGCAACGAACGCTGCACATTTGGAAATTTAGCTTTCCACTAAAGGTACCGTTATTTCCAGTTCTCTGCTGAGAGATTGAAATTGACATAGAAGCTGTTTCACAGAAAAGTGCATTTCTCTTTCTTACACCAATGGCAGTTAATTTTTCAACGAATGCTGCACATTTGGAAATTTAATTTTCCACTAAAGGTACCTTTATTTCCACTTCTCGGCTGCGAGAGTACAATTGACATAGAAGCTGTTTTACAGAAAAGTGCATTTCTCTTTCTTACACCAATGACAGTTAATTTTTTCAATAACGCTGCACATTTGGAAATTTAGTTTTCCTCTACCTTTATTTCTACTTCTCTCCTCAGTGAGTACAATCGACATAGAAGCTGTTTTACAGAAAAATGCATTTCTCTTTCTTACACAAATGACAGTTAATTTTTGCAACGAACGCTGCACATTTGGAAATTTAATTTTCCACTAAAGGTACCTTTATTTCCACTTCTCAGCTGCGAGACTACAATTGACATAGAAGCTGTTTTACAGAAAAGTGCATTTCTCTTTCTTACACCAATGACAGTTAATTTTTTCAATTACGCTGCACATTTGGAAATTTAGTTTTCCTCTAGCTTTATTTCTACTTCTCTGCTCAGTGACTACAATTGACATAGAAGCTGTTTTACAGAAAAGTGCATTTCTGTTTCTTACACCAATGACAGTTAATTTTTTCATCGAACGCTGCACTGCACATTTGGAAATTAAGTTTTCCTCTACCATTATTTCTACTTCTCTGCTCAGAGACTACAATTGACATAGAAGCTGTTTTACAGAAAAATGCATTTCTCTTTCTTACTCAAATGACAGTTAATTTTTGCAACGAACGCTGCACATTTGGAAATTTAGCTTTCCACTAAAGGTACACCAATGGCAGTTAATTTTTCAACGAATGCTGCAGATTTGGCAATTTAATTTTCCACTAAAGGTACCTTTATTTCCACTTCTCGGCTGCGAGACTACAATTGACATAGAAGCTGTTTTACAGAAAAGTGCATTTCTCTTTCTTACACTAATGACAGTTAATTTTTTCAACAACGCTGCACATTTGGAAATTTAGTTTTCCTCTACCTTTATTTCTACTTCTCTGCTCAGTGAGTACAATTGACATTGAAACTGTTTTACAGAAAAGTGCATTTCTCTTTCTGACACCAATGACAGTTAATTTTTTCAACGAACGCTGCCCATTTGGAAATTTAGTTTTCCTCTAAAGCAGTGGTTCTCAAAGTGGTCCACAGGAACCCCAGGGTTTGCAAGGGGCCCATATATAAACGAAAGAAAGAGTTGGGGTCCACGAGCCAGGACCATTGGGAAAAAATCTGAGCAATGGTCATCAATTGCTACACTTTGTAATAAATGCTATAAACAAAATTTGTAATAATACTTCACACTGTACATTATTTGAGCAAAAGTATGAAGAAAGCGGTGAGAGCTTTAATTAATTACTATTTCACTTTGAAGTACACTGAATGTTAAAAGGACCATGCTTGACAAGGTTTTTATTATTATTATTTTAAAAACTTTTTGACGCTGATGTCTTAGTGGATTATCAATCTTTATGATGACATAGAGGAGTCAAAACTTCACAGGAAGAACTGATTGGAATAAGCAGTAATGAAGAATTTAAAGTAAAGTTTATTAAAGGGTATCAAAATTTCTGTCTTTAGAAAGACATATCGATACCTTATACTACCTTTGTAATATCGCGAAAAAATTCTGAAAGCTTTTGTATCTTCGTACCTCGCGCAGACAAATTTCAGTTCGATCACAAATTTTCTTACAAAAACAAGAAGCAGAATGGAGTCCCTGAACGGAGAAATTTAAAGTTACGTCTCAGAAGTCTAAAGCCAAATGCTAAAAATTTGCTGTCAATTTCTAATTCTGATCCTCGAAGTTGCGTGGATATAATTTCTCCTATCCTCAGAACTAAATACCTTTCACCTGCGCGTAACAAAAGAAATCTTTGTTTCATTTGATTTATTACAAAAAGTCCCACCTAATCTGATGTCGATGATATGCATCTGCTTGCTGTAATTTTGCCATTCCTAACTAACATAACATTCACTATTTGGTTGCGTGGAATATTTTTTACGTTTTTTGGAAGGTTTTCTTATGTAACTTCTAGTCAATATCAACTTGATAAAAAAATTATAGTTGAATGCGTAGGACGCATCATTACCGTAAAATGGGGTGAATCGGAACACTTTTCAGCTTTGATTGTAAAAAAAGCAGTTAAAAGATTTTTTTTAATTTGATTTTTTGGGTGAAAATTCGGTTTTGCTTTACTTTTGATATTCCAAGCGAAGACAAAGCATTTTGAACAATTATTATTAAAATATACAGGGAATTATGGGTGTTCCGAATCACCCCGCTGATAGGGGTCAATCGAAACACATAATAAAATTTTTATTTTTTTCAATTTAACCTGTAATAGGTCTCACAAACATGAGTAATATTGATGGGGGAGAATAAGAACATATAATTACTGTCAAATAAATGCATAATTTCAATACCAGGAAACGAGTATAATTTTTCAAAATTCAAAATAATTTTGAACTTATGAAAAATGAAAAGTAATTTTAAGAAATGCTTTTGAATTGAAATACAAAGATTTAACATGAATGGAAGTCACTCATGTCGTCCACAAATATGTACTTGTCCTTAATACTAACAATTGTGACTTGGCTTAAGTTTTTTCATAACATCTCCTGGGATGAACTCTGCCTTTTCTTTAGTTTCTTGAAATCTCTGGGTTTCGGGGATTGTCCTGAAAGATTTTTCCGCTTATTCATTACTGTCTGTGTGCTGGATTTTTACTACATAAAGTCTATGTGAATTTCCCCCTCGTATTTTAAGTAAAAAGAAGTCTCCTGGAGAAAAAATCTTTTGAAATCTACAACTGTTTGTCATTCTAAGATCTAGTTGCTTACGAGAAGGGATATACAGTAATAAATCCTTGTCCTTGTCTTGATTAGAAGAATTGGGGTTAGAATCTTGATTTATCAAACAGTTTTATTCAAATAAGTTTGAATTAGAACAACAGAACTAAGTGTTCCAATTCACCCCGCAAATTTTTTTTCTACGGCATTTTTCAGAATTCTTCATTTTTATGACACAATTTATAAAAAATGTAAATTCTAATGCGGTATTCTGTTGTTCAGATACATGTATAATTGAAACATACCACTCTTAGTTTTTAAATATAAGAAGGTTTGTTCTTGCATATGAAGTTTTGCAGTCAATGGAAATGTGATGTTTTTTAGCATTCAACGTGCAGCCCTCCTTAGAAGCCAATTGCGTTGGAAGATTGACAAAAGTAATTTTTCCTTACTTCCTATGATCTTACCTTACTAAAAAAAAATTCATGGCGAAAAATACCCAATAGTTTATTTATGAAGAATTTCTTTGTACGGTCGGGAAGTTTTGTTCCGATTGACCCCGCTGTTCCTATACACCCCATTTTCCGGTATATTGTTAAATAATCAGTTAATGACTGAACTTTTGTTTACAAATTAACTGGTACTTTTCGACCCAACTAAAGGTTTTGTTCTTTCTCCTGTCCTGTCACCAATCTCTTTGTCATGTAAGTACGAAGAGAAAAAATATTTCTTTTAACTTTTTGTTAGATATTTAAATAAAAAATTCTTCCATTAGCTTTTCTCTATTTTTTCAACTATAACATTATTTTAGTTCATATAAATACAATAAACAGCATTTCATTATTTTCAATGAGGCACAGTTTAGGGCCAGCACACATTTTTAGATGAATCATTAAAAATAGTCTCCTCCCTTATACTCAAATGTATAGATCAAACATGTAAAGAAAACCATTTAAAAGCGTTACGTGTGTGACTTCCTTTATGAAGTTGCATTATTTTTTTCCCACCAAATGCATAAAGCCAAAAGTTAAGGTATATAACATGTGTATCAAGTGAATTTATAATATGAGCTATTTTTCTTTTACTCCACCAAATTAACTTTGGAGAAAAACACGACTGTGTTTTTCTCCAAAGTTAATTTGGTGAATTTGGTTACGTGTGTGACCAAAAAAAGTGGTTTGAGTATTTTTCCAGGGTTGAAAATTTGTTAAAAGTCTGTTATAAGTTTATGACGCAAATTTACAGAGGAGAATTTGTTTTATTGTCATAGGTTTGTCGAAAAAAAATTACGAATTAAGAAAGAGAATGGTATTTGGATTTATATCACTAAAATTGCATTTTTAGTTGCTGCCCGTGTGCTGTTAAATACGGCCAAAATATGATATAAAAAAAGTTTTTAATCTCAAAATTGATGTTGAAACTGAAAAATTCAGACATTTTTTACTCAAAAACAAAATTTGCTTTTATTTCATGTGAAAAAAAAAATTCATTGTGCCAGGACCACTTTTCGTGGAATTGCTAAACCACTTTTCTGCCGAAAGACTACAATTGACACAGAAGCTCTTGCTCAGAACGCATTTCTCTTTCCTTCACCAATGTTAATTAAATTGTTCGACGTGCGCGCCACATTTGAAAATTTCCTCCCAAGGTACCTGTATTACCACTTCTCAGCAGAATAACTACAATTGATACAGAAACTGTTTTACAGAAAAGTGCATTCCTCTTTCTTCGCTTGACCATAGACTTGAGTACCATATTTCGAAATTTAGCACTCCTCAAAAAAAAAAAAAAAAAAAAAAACCTGCTCAAGACCGCTTAAAGACTACCTTCGACAAACAAGGGGTTTTACAGAAAAATGCATTTCACTTCCTTAAAAGGAAAAACGAAATTTGAAAAAAATTGTAATACAATTTGACCTGTAACTAAACAAGCCCACTTTCCTGTATATACCTCAGAGGTTCCCAAAGTACAGACATCCACCAAAGCTCCTCCTGAAAACTATTAACTCCCACTCCCTCCCTCCCAGTGCAAAAAAAAAAAAAAAAATACTTAATTTGATGCATTAAATATTTTTCTAATATGTTTTCACTTTTTTTTCTTTAAATTTATTTATTCATTGTTCTGTATAATTTTTTGGAGCTCTCATCTTGCTTTCATTACTTAAAGTTATTATTTCGAGCTATGGAAGTAGAAATCTATTCGAAACTTTATTAGGTGTCAAATATGAGTTTAAATCGATGTACCTTCAGGTTGCTGCTTCCTGTGTGTACATAAACAAGAATGTTTTTATTTCCTATAAATATGACTTTGTTTTAAATAAAATTAGTTACTAGTCCTTCAATTTTAAATACTTTCTAAGCTTTAGGAGAATAGCACCAAAAAACACTTTGTGCAACTCTGCCGTAGGGAAATATTATTCGCAATTTATTAGCTTTCAGTAACCACTCAGCATAAGAATTCTAAAAAGTTATCAAAATCACTTAAAAACCAGGCCCGTCACTTGGGGGGGGGGGGGGGGGGGGCAGGGGGGTCAATTGCCCCCCCCCCTCTGGCTTTGAGAAATCAATGTATTTACATATAAGTGGGCGTGGCTTTTGCTGTTTTCCGATTAAATTGCATTATGTTTTCACGCTTTGCCCCCCCTGGAAAAGCTTGAAATGACGTCCCTGCTAAAAACTTATGTCTAATAATCTCTTTAAAATATATGTCTTAGGATAAAACTAAAAAGTTTATACTGAAACAATTTTGAACTCAATTTTAAAGCAGTGTAATAATTGCAACAGGAATAATTTAGTAATAGTAAAAGCATAGAAGTAATATATATCATTTTACTTTTATAAATAAATAACATATTTATATAAAACAAATTGAAACCTTTTGGTATTCAGAAGGAACTACATTTTCTATTAAAAAAACTAATGATTTAATAAATGAATATAGAATTTTAATTATTGAAGAAAAAAATTTAGTTCAAAACAACTAAAAAGCATTTTTTCCAAAAACTTAAATTCTAAGAAATAAGTTAAATATTTCTAAACCAAGTAATTAATTCAATTCGTCAATTATTAATCGTAAAAATTATGAAATGAAAACTTGTAACAACAGTAAATACGGAAATTGGTCTCTTCACAACTATTTATCTGCAAAAATTTCCTTTAAAACGGTGTAAAAATCGCCTACTGCAAAAAAAAAAAAAAAAAATCGTTAATGTCTTGACTCCATACAACAGGGGTGGCCAACCTTTTTAGGGAGAGTACCACTATCTGGAGAGAAAAAGTTCAGCACGCCACATTGTATTTTTCCGACAAACTGAAAATTTTTACGAAGTTAAAAATAGATTTTAGGTTGGCTGACTATGTAACTCTTACTCAAATGAAACATTTTTTCTTGTGAATCTAAGCAATTGAAATCTAAATGATTATAAAGATAAAACAAGTCCAAACTTTAGAGTTATCGTTAATAAACACTCTTATAAGTTCTGTCAGTTGGCTTATACTTAAAAAAGAAACAAATAACATCAAACATTCTATTCTAAAAATTAGACAGTCTGTACTTTATGAGTCTGTATCTTTTTTACCAAGTCTTTAATTTTAGAATTAGTTCTTAAGAATCCGAAGAAGTTTTAGTGTTTTAAGTGCTATCAATTAATATTCAACGGTATTCAGATTTTTCTGCATTCATAACAAAAACTATGTGTTTAGAAGCGTATTTTGAACTAAATTTACAACAGCATCAGACGGCTAAAGTGTATAAATGTGAAAAAAATTTTGTTGGTACAAATTTCTATATAACGTCGATGACTTTCTGTTGAAGTAAGCTTTTATATTTGATTACCAATGCCAAAGGTAAGTAATTCTGATTTGGATTTCAGAAGGGTAACAAGTAGTGCCTTGCAGAGAAATAGACAAAGAATTTTAAAAGATCAGCATTTTTTTTATGATCCTGAAAATCATCAAACCTAACACTGAATGTATACTTAAAATAGGTGTAAAATTTTCTCCATGTAATCATTGGAAAATTATTAGATTTGGGTTGATACTTTCAGTATTAAATTTAAGGTTTTATTCTTTTTTTCTTCAAAATAGAGAAAGAATCTGAAGTTTCATTATAAAAGAATGTAGATGGCCTATACTGGTTCAGGGAACTTTTTTTGTACTATTTTAAATTTACATTACTTAAACGCCGTATAATAAAAGATGACATAGCTGAATTCATTTGCTATTCTCATTCCTAAGTAGCAAGTCCTTGTTGATCTCCTTCCAGACATTTTAAAAACAATTTCTAAAACCTTATGACTGTTTTTCCTTCTGACAGTTATTGCACATTTCAATGAAAGAGTAACTTGCCATGTTCTACTCTTTCTCCTAGGAAAAGTTCACAAAACATTCAGAGCTCTAATTCGTAGTGTTAATACAGTGAATTCTACAGGGTCACCAGCAAAGAAAAAGTCTCATTCTTTGGCTAGGAGTTTGTGATAAATAATTCGATGATACTTTTGAAGTTTTTTTCCCAAATTATTTTCAAGTAATGTAACAAAAACAATTTAAGGATCTTCATTTGTGCAACCATACCGAATTTTGTCCAATCTGGTTTCTCTATTTTACTTGCAGAGTTAATTTTTTTTTAAATTACATCACCCGTAGCTGAAACTATTGCAGATCAAGAATCCATTCTGCAGCTTCGAAAGTTTCATTCGTGTCCAACACAAATATGCTTTACAAAGCATTGTCTGTAGCGTCACAGCTTTCGTTGGATGTCCGAAGCTAACGCTAAGTACTTTGCAATCTTGTAGTTCAGACAATTTGTAAGCCAACCTCCTGACACGTAATCGTCATAATATCATTATATTTATCAGTTCAAGGGTTTTAGTTTTTATCAATTTTTTTGAGATCGACATTTTCTACTCAATTTTGAATTTTTTTCAATAAGTCTTCGCGCGCCACTGCTCTGCCATGCCACATTATGCACACGTGCCGCGAGTAGGCCACCCCTGCCATACAATTACAAACAGTACAAGAAAGGCATGAAACACAAAAATAAAATACAGGGGTAGAGCAGAGACATTTCTTTTCCTTTTTTCTTCTATCTACAGAACCTTTTTAAAAAATTTAAGCATTTGCACACTGATAACTGAATAAAAATTTTATAACACACTAGCAAGATCTGCAAACATGGTACAGCTCCACCTCAAAAAGGGTTAGCTTATAAAGTTAAAACTGATCCGTTCAGTATTCGCTAGCAATTAATGCCACAGTACCAGCTAAGGGGTTAACAAGACATGTGAGGACTAATAGGATGAAATTTCATGGCTGAGCGAACAAACACAGCACTGTTAGTATATTGTACTACACCTGCAAGATCTCTGGTGACCTTTTGTCTCCAAATAGCCGACTATTTTAGTTGGAAATTATCTGATAGGTTTTGCCTTTAGCCTGCAATACTCCTTCTGTTTCACTGCATTTAGTGTTCAGCTTTCTCAACAACAGGTGAATTCAGCAAAGATACTGAAAAATAACCTGCCTGATACACATAGTGTTATAAAATGAAAAAAAACACACTAGTTATGAAACAATTTTTATTTTGATCTTTCTATGTACATCAATTTTCAGATATCTAATCTGATTTTCAAAATTAATATTGCAAACAAATGTAAAAATACATTTTTTGCTCATCCGTATCATTAGTCTATTTCGTGATTAAGTAAGTGACTTCGTATTGAGTTCAAACATCACAGATGCTTATGAATTATAAACAATACACCATGTATTTCACTTCCCAAGTCTTTGTTCGCATTTACTATATCTTAACAAAACTTCTTGGAACTCCTTGAAATGCATGTTGTGATGAGTGGGATGAAATCTAAAAAAAGAAAACACTATTATTTCTGACTTGGGAGCAAAAAGACAAATATAAATAAACACTTAAGAAAACAATTCATCTGACAACACTTCTCTCAACAGCACTATCTATTAAATGAGTACATCTTTTTTTACACAGCAGCAATGATAGCATGAATTTTAAATTCATTTTGCTGTTGACTGAACTTTTTACTATTTGGAAAGAGAAATAAATAAAATATCTCCGTGCTTAAAAAATAAAAGAAGCTAAAACATTTAATGGCAATAAGTAGGAAAACTGCACACATTGGTTTTGACATTATAAGAAACGCCTTTTTCAATGCAAAACGTGAGATTATTGATGAAAATCCATGCTGCTTTATATTCTTTTGTATCTTGGAAGAGATTGCACATTGGATAACACCACATTTCCAACATTAACACACGGAAAAATACAGGAACTTGTGTACAACAGAACATAAAAAGAAAACGATGACATACAGGGAACTTACATTATTTCTGACAGACGAATATGCCAGGGTAAATATCCTATTAAACCTCTTCTTTCACCAAAGAGAATTATCATTTCAGGATCAGGAATGTTAATCATACCTAGAAAAAAATTATACAATAGAATAAGTGTAATAATTAGAATACTAAAAATCAGGGTTTGAAAAAATCCAGGGTTGTTTGAAAAACCCAACGTGCCTGGGTTTTGATCAAAATCCCGGGCATTTTTGGGTTCTGTTTTTTAAGAATGATTTTTATATAATTCTCTATTCGAACATTGTACAATATACACCTACTTTTACAATCCATAAAATCAAGGGAGCCCGGAAGAGAGGTCACTGTGACCTCCTAAAAAACTTTGACAAATTTGGAAAAAGCATTGCAATGCTGAATTTTTAAATTGATATTATATTTTAAATTGATACTGATTTGAATTTACTCTAGCACAATCTCATCGGCCGATGATCGGCCATTTATCGAAACCCGATGAAATTCTCATGGGCTGATGATCAAATTCTGATGAAAGAAACATTTGACTTAAAAATTACATGCCCTGCCGGGCATATAGGGGTAGAAGATTCACGCCCGATCAGAATTCAAAATAATTTTCGAGCCCTGCTACAATATTTGTCTTTTTAGCGCAAGAGGATTAATTAGTAATATTCGTTTAAACTCTACGTCCCTAAACTCTAACAAATTATTGGAGAAAGAAAGATCCCTGAAATTTCAATGTTTATCTGCCACTTCATATTGCAATTAGTTTTTGCTCCCTATGGAAGGAGGGGGGGGGGGCGTATTTCCTTCTCTGCAATACTTCTATACATACACATTTGTAAACAATAAATTTTCAGTGAAGATAGAAATTAAAAAAAGAAAGAAAGAAAAAGAAATATTTACCTTTTAGATACTTATCAAAATTTTTTGCATGAAAATCCTCCAATATAGCAGGATTTTTTTTGGCATCTGTACAAAAACACCTAGCTGCTTTTATAATTTGTTGTTTGCCATCACCACAAGTAAGTAAATATACTTGCATGCTTTCAGTCTTATGACCATTTTTGACTGAAAGAAAAATAGACTGTTTTACATTTATAGAAGTCATTTATTTCTTGTCAGACAAATATAGTTATTACGTTTGTTAACAGAAATGTCAAAGGAAGAAGAAACAGGAACATATGAACATTGAGCGTGCAGCATAGAATAAAAATGCTTTGTTACTCAAAGCTCAAAATCATGCTGCATTGATGTACAGTCAAACCTGTATTTGTTCCGCAAAAAATGACTGCATAAAAAAAGGCTTACAAAACTTTTCAAAATAAATAAACATTGTCCTCCAGTCTCACAA
>JAXGGA010017283.1:0-24705 GCA_038373865.1 Uloborus plumipes | reverse complement strand
GTTAAAATGGGAGGAATTGCAACACAATGTGCTTAAGGTAGTTAGAAAAAATGCTTGTGGAAAAAATAAAATATAACTGAAAGAAAACATGTTCTTCACAGATACTCGATAAAAACATAATTTTCATAAAATCATTTTATTTTAAATGTCTAGATTAAATGCTAGTTTTTATGATTTAATTCACAGTAAAATGTGCCTTTTGTCCCAGCTACATAAAAAGTCAAAATAAGATAAAATAAACTTTAACTTTTGATATTTAGAGAAATAATATTTCTGGTAATCAAAGTGCATTATATTCTTACAAGAGAGTATTAAAAATCACATTTTATCAACGTATTTCAAAATTTTACATTTAAGAAATTGATTGATATTTAAAACTTTATTTGTGTGAAAAGTAAAAACGGTGGGAAAGTTTAAGGAATCAGTGCTTCGATTTTTTTTAGGAAGCGAGTTAGCAAATGTTTGCTTTAGCGTTTTTTGAAATTATTCTTTCCTTTTTTAAATGTGCCTTCAAATTTTTGGAAAAACCTATATTAGGTAGAAAAATCACGAATTTTCATGAGAGAAAAAATCTTTCAGAAGCTATTCAGGTTTAAGAAAAAGGAAAAACTGGTTTAATATTTGAAAGCGAAACATTTTGCTTGTCCTTTAAGAAACCCTTCACTTAGAATCTCATTTCAAACAGAAAAATAATAGCACATACCGCAAAGCAGTGACAAGCCGCAATGGAAAGCCCGATTGCCAGAGGAACGGATCCCTGCACATCCAGACGGTTTTCATCACATACGGCAAAGACGGTGAGCACCAGGATGAAAGTGATACAGAACTCAACACCAGCGCCTTGAATAGAGTTGAGTCCAGAATGAACTTGAGTTGAGCCAAGACTTCCTCGCTGAGCCTCGGGTGTCAAGCCCTTCAAGACAGCAGCCCCTGCAACAGCCCCTGCACACTGCCCAACAATGTAAAATACAGATCGGAGGACGGTGCAACGGCCAGTAACCATCATGGCGCACGTGACAGCTGGGTTAATATGACCGCCGCTGACCCCTCCGATGCATTGGGCTACAGTGGCCACTGTGACACCAAAGGCTAAAGATATCTGGACTATGGTTGGGGAGTAAGTTTCATCCCAGCCCGCAACACAGGAGCCGCATCCAACTAGTACCAGAATGGCTGTACCCAAAAACTCGGCAAATACTGCTTTTGCAAGTTGGTTCATGTATGCCAGTTCTTCAACGCCACAAAATGTACGCATCTCTCGTGTTCGCCCCATTGTTTTGGAGGTAATAATGGGATGACCAGACTCTAGGCGAAGTTCGTGCGATGTGATCTTCCGCCCGGAAAACCTCCCGATAAGATCCCTCTGAGAGAGAATAACTACAGGAATCCTACGCGCAGGTCACTCCCGAGCACTCTGGAAGATTACACCAATCAGCGGCGAGAGCGGAGTTTTCGTTTTTTTGCGCGTTAAACTAGTTGTTCCTGCGTTCCTTTGTGTTAGGAGCTTGAGTTTTCTACGATCAGTATGATAAGTTCGAATAAATTTGATATGAAAAACGCTTAGAGAAACGTATGCTATTTTTAGTGAAAGAGACATGTGCAAATAAATATTGGCTTACTTTTAAATGAACTTATTTAGATACTCTGGATGAAAATTTAGTGGTTCTGCTTTCCTCAAAACGAAGCGTCAGATCTCTAATTTTTCTCATATTTTCTCATATTCTCGTATTTTTTCTCATATTTTCGCTAAACTGAACAAATAGTCCAAAAAAATTACGTTTAAGTTGAAAATCTTAACATTGGAAAAAAAAAAAAAAAAGCATCCAACTTGAAAATGAACTACGAAATACTTTAGGAGTATGATAAACGTGTTTTCATATCTTAAGTTATTCTAATTGTTAATAATTTTTAAACCCCGGCTTGTAGATGAGAACAGAATAATATACTTGTGTAAAGAGAAAAAAAATCAGTTTCTAACAAATTGGTTGCTTTACTTTTTACCTAGATGGTAAGAAAAGAAAGTGGTATTTCAATATTTTTTTTAATTGACTTTTATACATGCCTCAATAATTTTATTACATTGTTTGCCAACGGATGGAAAAATCTATTCAATGCAGTAACTTTGGGCCAAATCATTCCTTTTCTGCTTCCCTTGACAAAAAAGCAAAACAAAGTTAGACAACACGGCAGTAAAAAAACTATGCCCCTTTAAAATTCGAGTCCAAGTAAAGCATTTTAGACTTATTTTCAAGTAGTAAACTTAAGGTTTTAAAGGATAAAATGTATCAAGCGACCGTTTCTTTTTTATTTTATTTGAAGAAACGATAAATATACTTATACATGTAACAGCAGAGAACAATAAGTAAGCGTAAGGTTTTTTATTGATAATTTTACTAAGAAAGTGGTCTTAAAATATCCTTTTGGAAGCAAGGACTTATCAGCTACTTGAACATTATCGTTTTTTATAAGATTTAACGACACGGTTATCACATTTGGACACAGCGAGCTTTTTTATTGTCCCCAGACAAACGTGATTTAACTAAAGGCTTACTTTTCTAAGAACTGGATAGTTAATTTTCAGCAATATTTTCGCCAGAATACATTAGCACATCGGTTCTTTAACTTTTCACAGTATTCGTGCAGTATATTGACTGGATAAAATATTTCGTTGTGATTATTTTACGTTTTAGAAATATTTGCACTTCTAATTGCATTTCACCAAGTTTTACAATATTTACTGATATTAATTAAAATATTTTCCAGACTCATAAGCTTTATTTATTTTATATGCATATAGTTTAAAAAGGAGAAATATTGAACTTGCATTAAATTTCATTTTTTTCTGAATGTATTATAGAAGTATTTTTTTCAAATTTAACTTTAGAACGACCAAAATTTATTTTTAAATATTTTGAGAGGTGTATATTGTATTAAAAGTAACCATTAAAATAGCTTTCAATGTAATCTTCTATTATTCTTTTCTAATTGAGTTAAAATGCGTAATTTAAAAACTTTCATCCCTAAATCATTTAAATAATTTGTGAATAATCTAAACATTAGCACTAATGTAAGAATGAAGGCTTTCACGGCCGGAGTAAATACTAGCTAAGGATTCCGGGCTGTTGTGCCGTGGTCTAAATGGCTTTAATCCCCACTGAAGATGACCGCCGCAGTTGCGATCGAAACGTATGGATTAAAGCCATTTAGACCACGGCACAACAGCCCGGAATCCTTAGCTAGTATTAGCACTAATATTAAATTTATTCTACTAGCTTTTTTTACCACATATGTCTCGAAAAAACTAATTTGCTTTTAGTTTTCCAGTAGGTATCAGGCATGCTTTGAATTTTTTTCAATTAATTCAACTACGAAAAACTTACTGTAAATGAGGAAAATCAAAAAGAAAAAAATACAGTAAATGTTGACGTAACTGATGAGAGTATAACGGATGTCAAGAAATATTATGTGTCTGAGGTAGTTAAAGAACTATTCAGAAAATTTTATTAATATATTATGAGTGGGTAACCTGGCAGCCGTGACTACAATGTGTAGCGGGCGCATTTCGCAATACAAGCAAATTTTGAGCGTTTAAAATTAAAACAAACGGGCATTACTCGCCCCGCTGAATAGACTGCAGTCTGTGAAACGGGTACTATTACCCGCGTCCGCTTGTAATGTGTTTATTCCAAATTTCTTTCTAAAAAGGACCAAAATAATATTTTTAGGGAAAATTCTTTTGTTACCTTTCTTTCGCTAATTTTCAATTTACGCTGAAACTCTAAATTTGAATTTTAAAAATTACTGTAAACAGCTAAAAAATAATAAATTTAATCTTTGTTAAAAATAGAATTTCTGTAAAAAATTACCAACTTAGGAAAGCAAAATATCGCAATCAACTATGTATTTAAAGTACGTGAGAAATTATAAACACCAAAAACATTTTACATTTTATGAGCAGAAAGTTTACTTGATTAGTTATATCACACTACTGGGTTTCGCGCAAAGAATTGTTGAAATTGAGAATATAATTGGTGAGTTTTGAATTCAATTTCTGGAACAAAATTCCTTTGAATGCAATATTCCTTGTAATAGCGAAAGCAAAGAGGATTTTTTACAAACAACAAGCAGTGTCAAAATTGCTCAGAACAGCTACTAGAGCAGCAACTTAATGATGCTGTTTTCTTATAATTTATAGAGCAAAAGGTAAACATTTTATTTAAATGATGTCCTTTGCTTTCAATCATTTACAAGCTTTCTTTAAAAAAACGAAATATAGTTCAAAAATTCAGTTTAGTTTACAATCTCTAAAACACAGTTGGGTTATTCTTCAAAAAGTGTAACATATCCGTCACATGCATTTTACAGTAGAAAAAAGTAAGAAATAGTTCATTTGACAATGTTTTTTAAATTTTAATAAAAACTTACTAATTGAAATCTCATTTTTAAAATAAAATTTTACATTCAAATATTTTTTGGATCACTGCATGTGAATTCTCACCTCCGCGACATGTTACATCCATGGTGTCTCTCAACCCATTAATGCCTGACTTTTTTTTTTCTCCAAAGATATTTTGTATACTGGTTACAAGCAGGTTTAAATGGACAGGAAAAATAATGAAAAAAAATATTATGTAAAAAATAATTTTTTTATTAAGGAAAGAAAAATCGTCCCTTAAAAGTTACGATAGACCCCAGAGTGTACATACTTTTTTTACAATTTTTTTCTGCCTACGATATAATATTTAAAAAGACATTTTATAAGAAGAAATAAAATCAGCAATTAACATAAACTGGGAAGCTGGGAATAACTTTGAAAACTTAGCTTTTTTTCTTGAGATTGTGAACGATGTAATTTTTGATAAAGATCATATTAAAACTGCTACAGAACACACTTTACAATGGTTATGTGCTGCAATCTGTTAATAACGAATTGAAATAATACCAAGGTACTAATTGAACACTATTATTTGGTTGAAATGTTCACTTTGGGGAAATTCAGACCCTTTTTTGGATCGTCCCTAAAAAGGGATGCTAGGCATTAATGAGTTAATGTTGCTTAATCACTTGTTTAATTTTAAAAGTATATTTATGCATTTGTCACTCTTTCTTTATTAGTATTAAGTGTCTTAATTACTAAATGTTTAATTATATTTAAACTTTTATATTATGATTTAGTTTTTTAGTAGGATATTTAATTACGTCATACAAATTCTCACCCCCTATTACCCAAACATAATTTTTCCGATTAGTTCAATAAAAAAAAAAAAATCAGTCTTACTACATATTGATCCTACCTTGTATGTTGAAAAATTCCTGCACAATAACTTGCAATATGCTAAAATTATCTAAGCTAAAAGTATCCTAAGATTTTTTTTTTAAACAGACTAAAAAATGAGCTAAAAGACTATGAAAAAGTTTTACTCGTACAATGTTTGTATTTATTAATTTCCACACTCTATTCTATGAGTACATTTTGTTTTGGGGAGCGGAGCAATACTTTTCTTATTTAAATGCAAATGCGAAAGTGGCGATATTTAAAAATTATTTCTATGAATGTACCGAACTTTTAGCATTTCTGTGAATGTACCATTTTTATTACACTATCTACATATTACACGCATAGATGAGAGAAGGGTAATATGTGATACTATTGGAATTTCTATAAATAACTGGTTTTTAGATAAAAATCCCCAGATTACAAGGAACGCGTACAACTGTAGGAAATGAATTCTCACTTGCAAGAAAAAGTAGGGGAATGGTGTGGCAGAATGAAATAACGGAGCAAGGTGAAATGGTGAACTATTTTTACGATTAAAAAAACTCCTCTTATCTAGCAATAAATAACTATACTTTTAAATATATAGTAGATGATTCCAGTTGAAAAATAAATGGCTCTAAATATCAAGGACAGTTGTACTAAAAGTAGTTTTCAGACTCATATTGAATTAGTTGCAGTTAGATCAAAAATACTTTCTGTTATTATAAATTGAAAAAGTTTTTACAATTAACGTTTTAAGTATTAGTTGATATCTACTCATGTCCAGCGTAGTACTTATGTAGTTAGTATTAGGCATCTTTTGTTTATAAAAGTAGGACAATATTTCAAGTGCAAGCAAGGCGAAGTGAATGAAAAATGGAGAAATAGTTAATCTAGTACACTTTTTCATTCATTTATCAAATCACACAGGTATTTATTAATTACTTTATTTTGAAATCCTAAATTCATTAATTCACTTATTTATTAATTTAATCACTCAGTTTCTTATTCATGCATTTTTTTATTGACCAATATTTTTTTTTATTTAGGTAGTTAAAATATTCGTTTATTTTTTCACTAATTATTCATTCATTTTGCGAAAAAGTATGAAATAATCAACAAGAAAACATTTTATTAGAATGTTTTTAAATTTTTCACTTAACCCCATGCAAAAAAAAAAAATGAACCCGCCTTACTTCCTAATTTTGAAGGTACATATTTGCTGCTAAGAGAGAAAAATAATGTTTAAATCCAAGTTCTGCAATAAAATAAAACTTTCTTTCTGTACTGTAATTTTGAAAACGTTTTTAAAATGAGTTAATTTTGGAAAAGATATTGTATCTTGCTTCATTTTTCCCCACATTCCCTTACGCTTTGCTGGGTTACCAAGGGGGAAAAAAATGACTGCTACATCACTTCTATCTTCAAATTCACTTCTCTACTCTTTTTTTTTTTCTGAGGAAAAAGAAAGTTTCTGAAACCATATTGTGTACTTTGCCCTATATTGAAAGCTACCCCAACCGGTTTTTCATTCTTGATCGCGTGCATCAATTAAACTTGAAACCAAATAGCACGTATATAACGTTGATACTTTTTCCTTCTGTACAGAAAAAAAAAATATATATATAAAGTTCGGTTTTCAAAGCATAAGAAGGGTGCAACCTAATTACTGTAACGCTATAAATAACTCCAATATTATAACCCATACTCATCCCCAAATCCATGATTTTTTTTCGAAACGAGGTAAAAGCTTAAAACAGCGCCATACTTATGGAGGTCCCCAGTCGATTCTAGATATTTATTAAACAAAAAAAATCTTAAATTAAGAAAAAAAGAAATAATATAAAATAACAGTATACTGACATCTTTTCCAACTCTTTTGCAATCATTCATACTAGCACCATACCCGTTGCTAAGCAATGACAACATTAAATGAATTGTAGTTAAGTCTGATGGAAGAAAACAAGCAATGTTTTCCTGTCATCGTAGCTATTTTATGCTTCAAAAAAATTGTATTTTCTATGTTATGTCTCAATTCGTTTGCACGCTTTATGAATCACAACATGTTTCTGCCCATTGTTGGTCCTCTATTTTCGTGACGGAACGAATGTGTCTGTCTACATCTTCCAATGCAATACTCACGTCATATGTTGTAAGATGAGTTTAACAGGGAAGAGACGTCCCGGGTACATTCATTTGTGTGCGGTGTGCGTGTTTTAGTTTCGTAGTTTTTTTACTTTGACTTTTTACTGGGATGATCATTGATTACTTTAAATGTGAATATTTTTTGTTAAATTGCATGAATATGAATTGCTCCAAATGCAAAAATGGTCAAAATAAGATGCAGGATTCAGATATTGAAAGTTTGAAGGGAAGCAAAACTAGTGAAAACACTTGAAATCTGACTTTATTTGGTCCCCAGGTCTTTTAATTAATGCTAAATAAAATCGCAAGCATAGAAAAAAGAAATTCGAATAATAATAATAAATTAAAAAAAAGACATTACCGCTAATATTCACTGAGGTATGAAACTGTGATATAGATCACTGAATCAGTTTGTGACGTGAACTACTTTACACTCTAAGTGATTTACATATTTTCAGGGGCCATACAGCAGCTTAATGAATCTGATTTTTTTCTTTTTCAAATTGTAAGAGTTTTTATTGCGTTTTTCACGCGTCATGGTGAAAAATTTTCTTGTATTATTTTTAAAAAGCAATGAAAATGCTACTCTTTTTTCTACAACGATTGCCGTTCTTCGATATTCTTCTGGTAGGACGATATGTTTAAACTTCATGTTCAGCAAGGTTAATTAAACCGCTGCATCTCCTGCAATTTTTGCAGTAAATTTTAGGATTTTTTTAAAATTTTTTGATTAGTATTTTTTTATGCTTGTGATTTGAAGGCTTCGTAATTTCAAGCATGTGTCTATGACTAACAGTTGTTTCATTCCACGACAAATCATGCATGATTTTTCAAAAATGACACCCATCATCTCCGATTTGATTCAAATTCGATGTAATTCGTAATTTTTTTTACTCTCGTTTTGAAATATAAATTATATTGAGATTGGTGAAGGAGTTGAAAAGTTATGAGCCTTTGAATAAAGATGAGTTATTAGCCGCCATTTGGAATGGCTTAGAAAAATATTTATGAATGCATTTCCTTAATGCTGCAACTTCCTAAACAATTTTCATTGTTTTCAATTTTCTAAATTTTTGTTCACAATGATGTAAATATCGACTTAAACTAGGTTTAATGTGTAAAACTAAACTAGCTCTCTTACATTTTTCCTGTCAGCGTTTTTTTTTTTTTTTTTTTTTGTCAATCAGAAACGGGAGTAACTTTGTTAAAAGTTTACTCGAAATGCTCCTCTTCAATGTAAGCCAAATTATTCATCACAACTAAGTCGATACCTTTAAAGCCCCACATATTTACAAAAGCTTACAAAAGCTTACTTACCGCCCCTAAGCCAGGGCAAAGGCATTACTACATGAAATACACCACCAGCTCTGCCATGTCATCCAGACACAGCAATTTTATCCTCATTAGGAATCATCAGTCTGCTTAAATTCATGATTCCTAATGAAGATGAAACTGCAGTATTTGGATGACATGGCTGAGGTGGTGGTGTATTTCATGTATTTACCATGTTTGAAGCAAAAAAAAAAAAAGCTTATGAATTCGTTGCAAACCTCATGAAAAGGAATGAAGAATCTTAGTCAATTGAAAAAAACAAAACATTTTGTTATTTTAAGGTAAATTTATTTCATTGCAATGTTCAAGAAATTTTGTAGAATAAATTCAAAAAGTTACTTAAATTAATCATGATGAAGCATTCCTTGCTTTTGCTTGCATCAATCATTTTACAAAGCATCAGTTTCACTTTCTTCCGAGACGTTGAAAATTCCAATCTTTCACTTTTCAAGGTCACACTTAGGGGAATTAAAATTTGGTTAATATCTCGCATAGAACTGGATGTATCATTTATGGCAGGTATATTTTGGCTCATTTTTCTGCTTTAAAGCTGGCTTGGGAATTTGTATGCAAAGATTTGTGTGCGATTAAATACGAAATTAAATAAGTAATGGTTATATCAGTTAAATAGACGTTTATTTCTTGTTAAACCAGGTTTGCAAACGTCAAAAGTTTTTACTGTAGCTTTTTAAGTTTTTTACTACAAGAGAGAAAATATTGAGATTATTTATGTGTGAAAATATTGAGAGAAGCTTTTATTTTATCTTTGTATTTTATTACGCGCTTTATTTATTTATTTTTTTTTGAATAAGAGTGTTTTATGGTTAAATTAGAACAGATTAGGATAAATTTAAATAAGAGAATTTTCTGCTTTCTGGGAAGCCTTATTTAACTGGACGTTGCCGTTGATATAAAACGCTACTCTTTTTTTTTTTCTATTTCTAAGTATAATCTTATGCGTCGCACAATCGTGATATTTTCGCTATTTCTAAAACAATACAGTTTCGCATTATTGTGCATTTTTATTTCGTTTTCAAAGTGCAACGTAAATGCAGTTCTTTGTTTCTAACTATAAAACTCTTCTTGTTCAGAATAAAACGAAATAAACACCGAACAAAAAACAGAATTAAGATTCGTCATGAAAAGGTAGGCCTCTTTGTTGACAATT
This sequence comes from Uloborus plumipes, assembly GCA_038373865.1. NCBI lineage: Eukaryota > Metazoa > Arthropoda > Arachnida > Araneae > Uloboridae > Uloborus > Uloborus plumipes. The sequence continues at coordinate 14,803 of JAXGGA010017283.1, read as the reverse complement.
TTCTGAGACATACATAAAACGATTTCATAGTAGCTCTTTATGTAAATATCTGAAATTTCTGTGTTCATTTAATAAAAGGTTAGATTTTTTTTTCTTTGAAACTTATATTGTTGTCTGTTGATGATGGTTCTGGCGCGGATATTATATCAGTAAAAATTATTTCGGGTGTGCTTTATAATATAAATTACATATGCCAAAAATGACCGTAAAGTGAAAAACAGAAAGTCACGACATCATTTCATGATCTTATACTGGAATATATTATGTCGTTTTCGTTAAATATGAGCCCTGATAAATAGGATGAGTATCAATATTTTTACGCTTGCAAGTATTGTTACCACGCCCACTTTTATGTAAAAACATTTATTTTTTAAAGGCTTGGGAGAAGTTGAGGGGGGGGGGGAGCAGGTGAATTCCCTGAAACTCTGAAATAACGAGTTGGAAAGAAACGTTTTGCGGATTATCTTTTACTGTTTCCTTTCTCCAATAATGCTAAGCACTCGTTCATTTTAGAGCTGTGCCATGGGCCGCTCTCCTTTTCTTAATGTAACAGTGAAATTTAACTTTTTTTTCTTGATCAGAAATGTATAATTTATGAAAATATTTCCATGACGAGGAAATTCTTTGCTGGAAGAGCCGTTTGTTGTAAAATAATCGGAATGGTTCTGCAGTATATTATGAAAAGATAAAACTGAAAATACATTTCTTTTAAGAATGCTTACAGATAACCAGAGTAGCAAATATACACGTTCTTCAGTCTTATTTATCAGTCAAGATATCTCAAGGTACACGAATTCTTCCTTAAACTATTCCCGTGTATCAGATATCAGTGTGTACATACACTTCCAAAAGGCATATATTCTAATATTGGAAAAAAATACGTTGGAAAAAAAATGCTTAGAAAAACGAAAGGGGAATCGGTTTCTGAATGTAATAAATGCGATTAACTTCTAAAAATAACATAATAATTCGCTTATAATTTTTAATTGATTTTCCTCTCAAAGTTAGAATAATTAAATGTTACTACTACGATAAAGAAACAATAATACGACTGCCTTTTGTTAGAAAAACACGAAACAGATTACACTTTTTTGTAACAATATCTTTTAGGACGTTAATGAAATTATTAAGGGAATGAATTGTTATCATTACAAAATTTACGACACTTCCTGGAATCATTATTTCCTAGTTAATGATAAGAGTTCTTAAATTACGCAGAGAACAATGATCTAGATGAAAAACGAAAGCAAAATAGTTAACTTCTTGAAGTTGACCACTATAAATGACTGTAGAGTTAAAGGACTGTCGTCCAAAGAATATTTCTCAATTAGAATGAATGTTAGACATAAAATGCTACCAAATTTCGCTCATTACGGAGGGTTCTTTCAAGGTTGTGCAAGATGATCGCTGTTTATTCAAGCACATTTCCTTTTGCCGTGGCGATTTATGCAGTTTTAACAATTGCTTTTTAAGTAATAGCATTGTTAATGGAATTTATTGAGATTTGTTAGAGTTTATTGAAGAGAGCTGCTCTTATATATCCAAAAATATTTCATGTCTGAGGATTTCTAACTTACCGCAAGATACGTGAAAAACATCATTGAGCAACCAGAGGAAGTATTGTTGATTAGTTGCACTTCAAGTTAAACTTTATGACGAGTAAAATATTTCATTGGTGGGATTTAGCGTTCCTTTCAAACCTAAGCTAATCTCGAATGGTTTTGAGATCCAATTACTAAATGTTGTGATGAGATGATTAGTTCAAATGTAGCTTTAGGTCGCTCGTACAACGTACGTCATTTGGTGGTACTGTTGCAGCAAAAAATCTGCTACTACGAATAGTAGTACTTAATTTTAATATTTTAGGGTCTGATTGTGACATCTAACTACTTGTGTTGCGCCAAAATATTGAGAATTTATATTGAAGGGTTCAAAAAGAAAAAAAGAAACATTGGACACTACAAGTCAACGGAAAGTCAGCAGATTCCATGTCCGTTTGGCAAGAATTTTTCAGCATTTAAACTTTTTAAAATAACTGAAGCTCACACTATATAAAGAATTTATTGAATATTTTCACATACACAAATATTTCAATTCGATGACAAATCGGTGCATTAAATATTACAAAGTCATTTTAATATTCTTACAAACATAATGATCACTCTCCGTTTCCCTTTTCAAGCCACAATGCTGCAATATTATGATTATATACACATCTTTCTGAAATTCTATCAAGAACCTTGCAACCTCAGAATTATTATTTTAATAAGAAATTGCATTTTTATATAAAATAGAGCATTGATATAATTGAAATTATTGATAGTCATAAATTTCACGAATAAAAATTCTAATTCAAGAACTTAAAAGCTATAAAAACTGGTATAGGAAGCCCCTATTTGTAAAGGCATGGATAACTAATCTGAGAGGACATAAAGTTGATAAATAATTTTTAAAAAAACATTTACTGGTTAAAATTTTCCTAAATAGAACAGTCCCAAGTAGCATCAACTCATCGGATTTTGCTCTACTGATCATCGAATTCCTCGTAAACTGATCCTTTTCATCGGAAAGCGATATCCTTCCAATCAACTTTCCCGATGAAAATAAGCCGAGCTATATTCCATCGGAAAACGATATTCTTCCGATCAAGTTTCCCGATGAAATTCATCGGCACGTGACTTCTCGCAAATTGCTCTAAATCTCATCGTATTTCGAGCAAAATTCATCGGATTTTGCTGCTCGGATTCTGTTTGACCGATGAGACATGTTGGATCATCTGCCGATGAGAATTTCATTGGGTTTCGATGAATGGTCGATGAGAGGATGCTGCTAGGGGGTGGCGGAGCATAATGCATGTTACACACTAGATGCTCGAAATTTACTATGGAGGCGGAATGAAAATCACTTATTTGTTCTCTGTGCACTGCTGAACTGTGCCATCTATGATCACATCAGTTAATGGATTTCTATACAATTTGAATTTCGCTGTATCGTCGCCTCTGAGGAACAGTAAGATATCTTATCCTACAAATAAAAATAAGTCATCCTACTGTTGTTCTGGGAGGATAAATTATGTACCTTCCATTTAAATGTGTACCTCTATTATTTGACAAATACTGAGTGTTACAGTAGAACACTTGAGAACGACGAAGAGAGACGAAGCCTGATTTAGTCTTTGAGGGGAACTCTAACCCTTCTAGAAGCTCTGACAGATTGCGCTGCGACACATTATAAGTACTGATTTGATAACTCACTAGTTGAATAGATTCCACTAAAATATCATCTAGGTATAGTAATTCGTTATTTGGAAAATATTTCTTTTTAAAATTAAAATGTAAAAGTTATTTGAAAGGAATCTGAAGATGATGTTATTTTAAGAGAAAGCGGGTTGGATGAAGATGGGTTGAATTTCATCAATAAAGTATAGACGGGATTTTTTAAAATCTGAAGAAAATTGAAAATGATTTAGTTACTACGATTTTAAAACTTTATGTATCAAAAGTAAAAATTTTCTTACCCCAATAATGGTTGAATCATTAGAATGTGATAAACTATTTCATTATTAATTGTTTTTTGTCCTTTCGCAAGAAATTAATCCTGCATATAAGATGCCATTTTCTAATAACTCTAGCCCGTAATATCTTAAAATGCAATAAAATTATTCAAATAAATGTAATTATGAATAGGTTTTTTTAAAGTAAGACATAAAAAAAACAAATTTATTTATAGCTCATATAATGCTGGAGATTAGATATATATAACATGTAAATGTAATCGTGTTGAAAGTGAAGTTGCGGAGTAAATATGATGAAACGTTTATCATCGTGGTAAAACTGCAATCTATTATAACACTGAAGAAATATTTTAATTAAAAAAATAAAGTAATATATGTATTCTTTGATAAGAGTATAAGCCCAAGACACATTTAGTGAAATTTTTTTAAATTGAATTGCTTCTTTGAGAAAAGTGTTTTCCCATTAGGAAAAAATAATAGGAAGGAAAAGAGATAGGGTATGAAAAAGAAAGCGAAAGGGAAGGCATAGGAAGTGCAAAAACACTGGAACAATATTTTAATTAAAAAATATAAACTAATATACTATGTATTCGTTGATAAGAGTATAAGCCCAAGACACATTTAGTGAAAGGTTTTTTAATTGAATTGCTTTTTGAGAAAAGTGTTTTCTCATGAGGAAAAAATAAGAAGAAAAAGAGACAGGGTATGAAAAATAAAGCGAAAGAGAGGGCATAGGAAGTGGAAAAACGTACAGAAGAGATAAAGGGAGAAAACATAGGAGAGAAATTATATGAAGAGAAAATGTGGGCAATATGAAAACAATATGAAGGTTCTGTTTTACTTAACGTAAATGTGGAATGGTTGTGTAACTTTCGAACTTAATAAGTAGGAGAGATCTGTAGTAGAAGAAGAAAAGAGAAGTGAATGAAAAAAAATGAATGTGAAAAATAAGATGGAAAAAAGGGAAATGAAACATCGAGATAAAAAGTAAGGGGCGGAAAGTACGTATAATTATATAAGTGACAAAGTGAATATTGTATTTGTGCGAATGTAAAGAACTGTTTAAAAATTATTCAATTAAAGAATTTGTGGAATTAATAATGAGATAGATGAATAAAAATGTGAAATGAAACAAAAAATTCTGAAAATTAATGTGCAAGTACTTTCAGAAAATTAAGATGGCAATAGATAAATACATTCAATTTGATCACAAATTTCTGAAAATTTTAAGTTTAATAGCACGTTGCAAGTGAGAAATTTAAAATATTTGAACCCTAAAGCAAGCAATTTACTTCACAACACACAAACTTGAGACTTAAAAGAGCAATTAAGTATTTACAAACTTTGACACACAGTAACTACAAGTGCTACAAACTAGTTAATACTTATTTATTCCTGTAACTAACTATGCGTTACATCTAGGATATCGTAGTCCTGTACTCCAAAATATAAAAAATACGTATATTTATTGTAAAAAGATAATCAAATATTTTGGATACTAAATAGTTCATATTTTTGCTTCAAGTTGTTGTCTCTAGGTTTATAGAGGAACATATAAAGCTGAAAGTAAATAGTGTTACTGAATACTGGTAAGATAATTCAGTTGAAGGCTTGATTAACGTTGGATGTTGGCTTTTTCATGTAATGCAACTATGAGTGATGCCAACTAAAATTACAAAGAACCAGGCTCTTGAACAAGCATAATTAAATATTATTAATCAAAAGTTAGAAATAAATTATTCGAAAGTAAATAACCAAGCAAATCAACTAGTTTCAGAATAATTCTTTTACAGCACCACTAGAATTTCATACCGCTTTTTTAAGTTGAAAATTATGTTTGTTAGGAGAATATATAGTTCAAGAAAACTGTCCCAAAGTAGCTTGAATCAACAATATTTGCTATTAGCTTTAAAAAAGTCTGCAAAGCAGTTGATTACGTATTACTAATAATGCAATAATAATATATTTCGAATATTAACTAATACTTTTTATCAGACTTTTTCTTCACATTTCTGAATTCTTCTCTGGTTTGTGAAATATTATTGAAAATAGGAAATGAATAAACACTTTTGTGCTCAAAAGCACAAGTCTAATCAACAACATAAAAATACACGAATCGCTAATAACTTGCAGTCATTTCTTTTGGTGTTTTCAGGAAAGTTTAAATGAATACTAAAATATATGAGTTTATGAATGTAAAGCTTTTGTTTGATGTCTTTACATATATAAGATCACATCTTTTTGTATTGAAAAAGGGGTTCTTGTAACAATGAATACGAAGCATGTGTCAGCGAGTTTTTTCATTTTTCATGTTGATTACATTTTTTTTTTATGCAGAATGTCTAGAAGCGAACAACAGTCCTTAATATTCCCTTATTGCTGTCCCATTTGGGGGAACTCTCGATTGCAGTACGTGGTGCTATGCAGGGCTCATTACTGCAGCCCAAATGATATGCATTTTTAAAAAAGCCGTACAAAGGGAACTCATCCGGATACATATGTTTTCTGGAGAGAAAAAATGCTGTAAACATCACAATATTAATGGAAATTAATAAATACTGTACTGTCACACATCTGCACAGTCAAAATTCAAACGGAGCCTTCTCTTGTGTAATCCGTCCACCTTAACTGCTCAACAGGCTTTGTATGTAAACACTTGACTGCTTCACTTCCGTTGTTTTGACCTTTATCAGCTGGCAGCATATCCACATCAGCAGGGTTGGGCTTCTTACGCTTCGGTCCAATCGCCTTAGCGAATCGATAAAAGTCCAGGTCCAGCTTCGATGCTGCAGACATGGACTGGTCTTCGGATTCTGGATTTTCAATGATCATGCTTTCTTCGTCAACTTCTTGGATTTCACCAAAAGTTACCGGTTGGGTTCGATATCGGATGCCTCTTCGGTTCTTGGTGTTCTTTTCCTTTCTGTAGTAGCTTTTTGGGAATTCTGTAAGAAGCGAGTGCCTGTGAAGTCTAGAAAGATGTTCTGGGTATGTGATGTCCATATCAGATCGTACGTTTCCCAATGAATTTCGCGGAGATCCAGCCATCTTATATTCACAAGTCTAATCCATGCAGTGGTAAACTTTAATGATATTCACGTTTTAATTAAAATTGTAGAAGAGATGTTTTCACACTTGCCGTGTCTTAGAACTGTCACTGAAGCTGTCAACTGCTAATGCACAGAGTTGAAAGTGTTGCTTTACTTGGAAAATACACCTGCAATGAAAACTTCTTTAATAAACTCATGATACGTAATATATCGCACCCTTGCTACAAAAGTGCCACAACTCAAAAAACTACGTTCTCCAGGAATTGCAAAAAACTGTTCCCGGGCTGACTCGGCACATTTTAGTATTTTTGAATTTGTCAATATGAAGATCGATACATCTCAAACTATGATCGTTAGTTACTCACGTTACTCTACGACGGCTGGACGATAACTCAAGATGTGGTATTTCAGTGGAAGGGGTCCTATGCATCTTGATAACAACAAAACGCCATAACTGCCCTTTGGCGGATGATTTTTCAATGCAACTTCTGGCTCTTTTGAAGATTGATAGAGACGTGTAAACTACGTCTAATAACGGTCATAACTCAAAAATTATAATTTTTGAGTTGTGGCACTTTTGTAGCAAGGGTGCGATATGTGCTTATGTAGAACTAATTACACATAAAACAAGTTATGTGTTATAGCTACACAAAATAAACTTGTACATTTAATATTTTTGTATTATGAGGTATTATATATTTAAGAGCAAGAATCTGAGAAACTGTCACGCCTAGCATTATGAGGTGATTCATGACCTCTCAGATTTTCTCCCAAAAATTACCAAATGTTTGTTATCTTATTGAAAGACCAAATCCAGAATGTTTTGCTCTAAAGTTGAGTTGCTTAGTTTTTATGGACCCCTAAAGTTGAAGGTGCGGCATCAAAAATTAAGCGGATTTTCAAGACATGGAAATTGCTGTGAGCCAAAACTCTTACCAGGAACTGTTTAACTGCAATTTTCTTTTTGTATATGGAATATAGAAGGTTGAAACTTTACAAAATGAATGCTAAATTTGTGGTAAGTTGTTGCCGTAAGGTCAGTGAAGGCCCTCAAAGCAGGGCAGTTTTGACGTTTTTTAACGTTTTTGAGGTCCAAAAACAGCTTGTACCTTTCAGTTGGCACGGCAAAAATAGTGTCGTTTGAAAGACCAGTGTAAGCACTTTAAAATAATGTATAAATAACCGAGGAAAGCTCAACGTGCTTTTAGTTGCGTAAGGCCGAAATATGAAAAATGTCATATTTTACCGATATTCAAACGGTCATAACTTCCTCTGCCAACAACATATTGAAATATTTTTTTTGCCAATGTCATGCTCTATTCTTTGTCTTAACAGAACAGTTGAGTCCTTTGAGGCGAAATGTGAAATTTTTTTTTACAAAAACTGCACAGAAAAAAATAAATTTTTTGTAAAAAAATTTTTCACATTTCGCCTCAAAGGACTCAACTGTTCTGTTAAGACAAAGAATAGAATATGACATTGGCGAAAAAAATATTTCAATATGTTGTTGGCAGAGGAAGTTATGACCGTTTGAATAACGGTAAAATACCGTAAAATGGGGTGAATCGGAACACTTTTCAGCTTTGATTGTACAAAAAGCAGTTAAAAGATTTTTTTTTTTAATTTGGTTTTTTGGGTAAAAACTTCGGTTTTGTTTTACTTTTGATATTCCAAGCAAAGACAAAACATTTTGAACAATTATTATTGAAATATATAGGAAATTATCTGTGTTCCGAATCACCCCGCTGATAGTGGTCAATCGAAACACATGTTAAAATTTTTATTTTTTTCACTTAAACCTGTAATAGGTCTCACAAACATGAGTCATATTGATGGAGGAGAATAAGAACAGATAATTACTGTCAAATAAATGTATAGTTTCAATTCCAGTAAACATTTATAATGTGTCAAAATTCAAAGTAATTTTGAACTTATGAAAAATGAAAAGTAATTTTAAGAAATGCTTTTGAATTGAAATACAGAGATTTAACATGAATTGAAGTCACACATGTCGTCCACAAATATGTACTTGTCCTTAAAACTAACAATTGTGACTTGGCTTAAGTTTTTTCATAACATCTCCTGGGATAAACTCTGCCTTTTCTTTAGTTTTTTTGAAAACTTTGGGTTTCGGGGATTGTCCTGAAAATTTTTTTCGCTTATTCATCACTGTCTGTGTGCTGGACTTTTACTACATGAAGTCTATGTGACTTTCCCCTTCGTATTTTAAGTAAAAAAAGTTCTGAAGAAAAAAATCTTTTGAAATCTGCAACTTTTTGTCATTCTAAGATCTAGTTGCTCACGAGAAGGGATAAACAGTAGTAAATCCTTGTCCTTATCTTAATTAGAAGAATTGGGGTTAGAATCTTGATTTTTCAAACAGTTTCCTTCAAATAAGTTTGAATTGGAACAACAGAACTAAGTGTTCCGATTCACACCGCAAATTTTTTTCCTATGGCATTTTTCAGAATTCGTCATTTTTATGACGCAATTTATAAAAAATGTGACTTCTAATGTGGTATTCTGTTGTTCAGATACATGTATAATTGAAACATACCACTCTTGGTTTTTAAATATAAGAAGGTTTGTTCACGCATATGAAGTTTTGCAGTCTATGAAAATGTGATGTTTTCTAGCATTCCACGTGTAGCCCTCCTTAAGCCAGTAGCGTTGCCAGATTGACAAAAGTAATTTTTTCCTACTTCCTATGATCTTACCTTTCTAAAAAAAAATTCATGGCGAAAAATACCCAGTAGTATATTTATGAAGAATTTCTCTGTACGGTCGGGAAGTTTTGTTCCGATTGACCCCGCTGTTCCTATACACCCCATTTTACGGTATGACATTTTTCATATTTCGACCTTACGCAACTAAAAGCACGTTGAACTTTCCTCGGTTATTTATACATTATTTTAAAGTGCTTACACTGGTCTTTTAAACGACACTACTTTTGCCGTGCCAACTGAAATGTACAAGCTGTTTTTGGACCTCAAAAACGCTAAAAAACGTCAAAAATGCCCTGTTTTGAGGGCCTTCACTGACCTTACGGCAACAACTTACCACAAATTTAGCATTCATTTTGTAAAGTTTCAACCTTCTATATTCCATATACAAAAACAAAATTGGAGTTAAACAGTTCCTGGTAAGAGTTTTGGCTCACAGCAATTTCCATGTCTTGAAAATATGCTTAATTTTTGATGCCGCACCTTCATCTTTAGGGGTCCATAAAAACTAAACAACTCAACTTTAGAGCAAAACATTCTGGATTTGGTCTTTCAATAAGATAATAAACATTTGGTAATTTTTTGGAAAAAATCTGAGAGGTCATGAATCACAGGCGTGACACTTTCTCAGATTCTTGCTCTTAATGTAAATAAATTTGATAATGAAATTAATAGCAAAAAATGAATTTAAATTCCTTAATATTAAACAGAATTAGCATAATTTAGTGAATGTATAAAAGGTTCGTTCAAACCTGCTACAAGAATTTCTTTTATGAGTAGAGAAATGTGAGGTAAAGTGAGATACTTACGATAGCTTACCTTTTTTCAAAATGAACAAATTGGAAGCTATTCATGAAAATTCAAAAAGAATGAACAATATATTTCATTATAAAATTTCATTGAAACATTATTTTTCATTTTTGGCGATAAATTTATACCATCTAAAATAAAAAATGGAAAAATTTAACTTTTTTTTTTCTGAGGGATAGTGTAAAATAAAATGCTTTTCTAATGAAGCATTTTATGTTTGATATTTAAAATGTTTTTAAGTTTTAACCGAATGAATGAATAAATAAAAATAAATAAATAGTTAATGAAACAATAAGCGAATAAATAAATAAAGTAATAAACTGATTAATAAATTTAAAAAAATGAGTGAATAAAATAGTGAATGAATAAGAAAAAACTGAATGAATGAATAAATTAAATGAAATATATTATATGAAAAACGTGAATGAATTACTTAATAAATCTATTCGTAACTGATTTAATGAATGATTAAATAAGTAAACGAAATGAGCTATTTCGATTTGCCCCATATACTTTCCCCGCAAGCACTTGACTAATAGTACAAAACATTTACATTAAAAATTCGCGTAATATTAACTAAATACTGCTCTGAATATTAGTAGGTCTCAGGCTCAATATCAAAAATGTTAATAATAAGAGCATAATTATTTTTTTATAATAACAAAATAATTTTTGACTTACCACAAAATGTTATAAGTAAAAATTTTTGAAATTGCTTGTGTTATTTGCTTTGGAGACTCGGAGATATTTTGTTACCTGGATTGAATAGACTACATGTCTTCCTATATAGTTAAAATATTATCAGGTAGGTGCAATATCGAGTAAATATTTTAATATTCCACTTCGCTGCACATTTCCGTCTGTCATAAGATGTGAGGTACGTCCACGAGTAAACGAGTACACAAATAATTATGTACTATGCTTACCAAGGGCGGATCCTGCTTGTGGTTAAGTGGGGGGGGGGGGTCATTTTTGGAGAGGGGGGTCAAAGGGCAATTTTTGAGCAAAAAATGGAGGTGTTTGGCTATTTTTTTGTAATATTAGACCCAAAAATGCAGTTTCATGCTATATTTGGTCGCTCAAGGGGGGGGGGGACATGACCCCAATGACCCCCCCCCCCCTCTGGATCCACGCTTAATGCTTACACAAAATAATCGTGGACATGAGACATTTTTTGCATGGATTCTTAATTGAATAAGCTTGATTATAAACTACTACACAACTTTACAAAAAATAATAATAACGGGGTGCACTTTTCAGCTTTGATCATAAAAAAAGTAATTTTTTTTTTTAAATTTGAGTTTTTGGGTAAAAATTTCGTGATTGGATTGCTCTTGATATTCTAAACAAAAACAAAATAAGTTGAGCAGTTTTTATTTATGTCTATATATTTTTATCCGTTTACTATTAATTACAATATTCTATTTCAAATGTGGCCAGTTATCTGAGCCTAAATAACATTTTGAATGTACCGTGTGAAAACAACAAATTTATAAAACTAGGTATATACATACCCCCCCCCCCTCTATCCTTTTCTCTTGTACGCTCAAGTACACGTTTTTAACTGTTATCGCATTCAATATCGAAAAAAACATAGAGGAAATATTACTGCCTACTATGTAAACGATTTAAAATTTTCTCCCTCAAGCAACAACGCAGTAAATTTTATTTATTTCTAAACATATTTATTTTAATGTAAAATTTTTCATGTATGAATATAAATTTCATGTATATTTTTAATTAGAAGGTTTACAAATCAGTTTTTATGCATATAAAACGTCACCACTGACTAGTTAGAATAACTAGTACTAATAAAAAAATATTAAATTAGAATTAGTTTCTCTGAAATAGTACAGGAAAGATTTTAGTAATGTTAGTAAACTATATATAAAACCAGCAAAAACATTATTTTCCATCAATAAACAAAATCTCTAATTTCATCTTAGATGAAAAAAAACTAAAATTCGGAGCAAAATTTTAAATTTCCAGTCTAATAATCATTCGTATGAAAAAAAGTAAATTTATTCGAACAAAATTGCATGTTGTCTTTTCATAAAAAAAAAAGCGCATTATTTTCTTTTATTTTGATCCTTGATTCATTTCTTGGTTTTCCTCAAATTTGACGTCGAGGAGAAAATAATTTGGTGCTGCCATCTACTGGATGAGAGGAAAACCATTCAAGCCGGAGAGAGACAGAGAGAGTAAAATATTCTAGGAAGATTTTTATTTCCAGACGCTCGTTTAACCGTTTTGGTAATTTCTTTCAAATACTGGCTAAAAGTATTTGTGAAAATTTTTGTATTAAAATTGCCTCTGCGTATTTCTATGGACTGAGTCAGCTAGAAATTCAAATAGGTTCTGAAAAAAATACTTAGTTTCAAATAAATAATTTTGGAAAAATTTTAGCGTTAAAGACGTAACTTAGGCGATACTCAACTGCCAAACATTAGACGTAAAAAGTACTCATTGGAGTAAACGGTGTACATAATTTAACTATAAACTGATGTGTGTATATTAAATTCTAACAAATTTTTGAGACTGATAATCTTTTCTAAAGAGCTTCCATTTTTGTAACACACAACACACATTAATTGGTATGCGTCAGATTTTTAATGTACACATTGAAAATCAAAGAGCACTTATTAATTTGATTACTTAATCAAATCTGTATTTTATTTTAAATATTAATATGAATTTTGAATTCGCTGAAAAGCAAACAACTGAAGCAGCTGTTTTATTTCACAATCACAACTTGATTTAATGCTTCAATTAATTTAAAAACAAAGTAAAGAGAACATTAAAATTTCAAAAACGAGTAATTAACACAGTGAATAATGCTTTAGATTATTTATTTTCTTTGCCTGCAATCGTTTCCGCAATACCCATTAATTTATCGAAGCACTATATAGAAAGATCTCTACCAATATTACACAGAAACGTTCAAAATACTTTTTTATCTGCTACCCAAAACAATTGAATTCTGAATATATTTTAGCTAAATTTTTTTTCGTAATTTTATCACCATTTATAATACTTGTGATCTTTAAGAATACTATAGCTTATGCATGTAAGCAAAGAAGCGCTCTTAAATACTGTGTTAGGTTAAAATATTCACTGTTTATGTAATTGAACTATATCATATAATTATTGCTGATTTAATTTACCTTATAACTTTTTTTTTGATAAGCGATTCTTTAAAGAGAGTTTTGATAAATAACTTTTCCCGATTGCAGGTAAAACAGAACTTTAAACAAATGACATTTTTTAGCAAGTGAAATGTTCTTACGAGCGGGATTTAATTCAACTTTGTTTATTTTTGAAACGGAAAATTTTTCTTGCCTTTTCTTCAAAGAAAAATTCAGTAATAACTTATAACATTGCAACAAAAATTATATATGCTTTTTCACTGTGTTAAAACTTGTAAAATAGTTTTAAAAAAGTTAAATAAGATTAATATGAAAAGTAGCATAATAATAATCGAAATAAAATTAAAAATATTGTTTACACTGAAAAAAAAAAAAAAAACTACCAAATTGAACTGACAATTGTATATCTGCAACTCATGTTATCATATGGGTCTTTTTCACAGAAGCAGTCACTTTCTCATGTCCTCGTTATAATTTACTTTTATGACTGATACGTATTTTTAGGAGTGTAAATACTCTGTTCAGAATTTAGTATGACAAGATAATAAAAGTGAAGCAGTTACATTTTATTTTTAAATTTACTTGGTCTAAGTCTAATGTGTCAAAATGTCATTCCCTCACTCGTCCCCACTGTTTGTAAACAAAAATATTTCTAAGCAAGCGAACGATAAATTCACATTTGTGCTGTTCTTTTGAAAAATAATGTATTATAATTAAAAAAAAATCATTTTGAAGTTTACTTTAAAAAGCAGCTTCTCATACATATCTTACTATATCACTGATGTGTTGCGTCATTCCCGCACAATCATAAATTAACCCCTCAGAATCGAAATCAAATTTAAAAAGTAATAATAAAAGGTTTCGTAGTTTGAAGCTGTTAACCCAGAGAACATTGCAGCTTACTTCGGTCTTTAAACTGCTCAAAATCGGTCTCTGAAATCAAATTGAAATCATCAAACCAAGTAAAGTACTTGATGTTTGTCATTCCCTCACTTTTTTTTCAAAAATTCAAACGAAGAAATGAAAGAAAATAATGCATGAAAACTAACTGTTGATAATAGTTTACTTCCTTAAGAATATTATTGGGATTAAACTACGAAATCAATTAGGCCTGGGTACTAAATTAAATTTTAACAAATTTCCATTCCCTCACAGTCGTTCTTTCACAACTGTAAAAAGTCAGTAAATGATTTTTAAGTATTAACTAGACAAGATTTCTAATTTTAAATATATGTACTTTATTTTTATTTTCCACATTCCAAACTTTTATTTTTGTACCTGTTTTCCTAATTATTCTAGGTACGAAATATCCGACTATCTTCTGCGTTTGGTTTAGCCCCATATCTTAGCTTCGTGTGACAATCGTGCCAGCCTACGTTTCCCCGCTGCTTATAAAAATCACAATCACTTTTTTCACTACTGTTATACTATCATTGCGACTTTCTAATTTTACGTAGCTGTAATTTTTAAAGTAAACCGTATTTCATTCTAATGATGTATTCTTCTCTCATCTTGTATGTCATTCGCAATTTTTTTAGACTTCAAATTAATTGATTTATT
>JAXGGA010017282.1:0-24706 GCA_038373865.1 Uloborus plumipes | reverse complement strand
ATCTTTTTCAACATATTTTTAATTATTTGTATTTCATTACAAGATTCTAAACAACAAATCAGGATCATTTAAAACAAGTAAGTAATTGTTAATACATAACTTAAAGCTACATCTTATTTATTTATTTTTGTATAAATCAAAATATGAGGAAGGGGCCCAGTCCATTAGTAGCACACATCCACCCAAGATCCGCATTTTAAGTATTTATAATAAAAAAAGAATAAATTCTGATTAGTTGATTAACTTTAAAAAAAGATTCGTCATTTATACTTGAATTAATAGAATAATACCTGCTCATTTGTCACACAATTTAGAATTATGATGTAAAAAAACCAATGTCTCAGCATTTTTAGGCAGAATCCTGCTTCTTTTCTTCTCGTACTGTTGTTTTTACAGTTTTAAATTGGAACCTCTGCAGCCAGTATTATACTGTTGTTTTTACAGTTTTAAACTGGAACCTCTGCAGCCAGTATTATACTGTTGTTTTTACAGTTTTAAACTGGAACCTCTGCAGCCAGTGTTATACTGTTGTTTTTACAGTTTTAAACTGGAACCTCTGCAGCCAGTATTATACTGTTGTTTTTACAGTAATAATACAGCTAACTTTATGGTAATCTGGCTAATTTTTCAGCAATAAACTGTAAAACGGCTAGTATTATAGTGATTAACTATAAAATTGCTAGTTCTGTGTTTATTACTGTGATTTTACAGTTTCAGACTGGAACCTCTGCTACCAATATTATACTATTACAGCTTATGTTTTGCAGCTTAGGCTTATGGAAAAGCATTAGGGATTATTTTCCATTTTTCATTCACACTAAAGTTTTTATAACTCTTTCCTCTTGATAGAGTGTGATACCCCAATTTACCCTATTAAATGATTTTTTGCAGATGAAAACAGATGGTTTATGGGCTTTCTGTTAGATCAGGGGCGTCATTTCAAGTTTTTCTGGGGGGGGGGGGAGACTAAGGGTTCAAACACAATGCAATTTCATCGGAAAACATCAAAAACCAAGCCCACTTATATGTAAATACGTTGAATTCTCAAAGTCAGGAGGGCAATTGACTCCCCCTGCCTCCCTAAATGACGAACCTGTGTCAGATTAACATTGAGCTTCAGACCAATTGTTGGTATTTTGTTTCTTAGGCAGGGATTCAAGTGAAACAGGCTATCGCAAACTGCAATCGCTACTGGAAATGAATTACATTAGAACGTTTTTTGATAAAAACATCGTGACGTCAGCGTGACGTTTGCCTATGAAAAACGAGCTAGATAAAACGTCACAGCCTACTTGGCGAATAAGAGGAGATCGTTGAGTGCTTGTAAGCTCTTATTGGCTCCGCTCGTAGTGACGTCAGTGCCAAGTAAGTTGATGATAATGTAATTCATTTCCAGTAGCGATTGCAATTCGAAGCGATCGCAGTGCTGTTTCACTTGAATCCCTGCCTTAAGCAAGAAACATGTGCGTTCAGAATTTCATGTGTCGAAAGAGTACGAGAAATTACATTTTGCAAAGCTTCAAACAAGTATTCCGTTAAAAATGAATTTCAGAACGTAAATTCAAAGAGAAACACGTTATTACGTATTTTCATAAAGTAAATGCTTTCAGCTCTCTATTTGAAAAATGTTCATTTATCCGAAAAAATCGTAAAAATTAAAAAAAAAAAGTTATCAAAGGAAAAAAAAAACTTCTTCCAAGAAATGACTGCAATTCCGAACCTAATGTAGAGCGAGGTATGAAATACAGCCATTTGATGGAACTCAATTGTTAGCCTGATACAAAATTACGGTTCTTCGATTGAACAAGAGATCGCTTATTCCCTCCTTCTGGATGAAGAAATGGGTCTCAATTTCCCATTTCCCTTATCAAAAGGGAAAATTTATCGTCACTTAGAACGAAAAATGTGTTCTTCCATGCTCAATTTATGACTACTTCCCCCATCCAGTTGAGATTTATGTCTATACGCTATTTATCTGGAAAATATTCTTCCAAGTTTGAATGTGAATATAAGTTGTCTGGTCCCCATCGATTTGACTTTCTCGTGTAAGAGTTTCTTTTCCCCGCGTTTTGTCATTTTTCTCTATTTACTGGATCTGGGAATAGACTTAAGAACAGAATATGTGTTTACTTGTCGTTATGCTGTTGCAGCCTACTTGTTATGCTGTTGCAGCATACTTGTTATGTTGTTCCAGCATACTTGTTATGTTGTTCCAGCATATGTGTTAACTATGTGTTTACTTGTTGTTATATTATTGCATCATACTTGCTTACTTGTTGTTATGCTGTTGCAGAGTACTTGTTTACTTGTTGTTATGCTGTCGCAGCATAAGTGTTTACTATGTGTTTACTTGTTGTGTTGTTGCAGCATATGTGTTATTAAAAATTATTCGAAATTGAAAATAAGTATGATTTTTTTTTTTTGGGGGGGGGGGCAAGTTTGTGTGTGGAGTTTTGAAGAATTTAAAAATTATTCATAAGTGGAAATGTACCAAATACTATATTTTGCCGAACACCAAGTATTCCGTTCAAGAAATAGCCAAATGTTCGGCCACTCACCTAACATTGGGTTTAACCTTTTAGTCTAATATATTTGTGTTTTTATTTTCACCCCACCAGTTCCAAATTGAAAATGATTATCAGTTTTTTTTTTTTGGACCAAGTTTCAATTTTCTCTCTTAATTCTGCTTTTGTGGCTAGCATATATTACCAGCTGTAATTATATTTCTCTTTCCGTATTTTCCATGTACTCTCGAAAACAATGAACTAGGGTGAGTTCTGGTAAGTGCGTACCCTTTTTTGCAAAGTTCATGTTCTCAGGGATGCTGCTCTGTTGAAAAAGCTTGTACACTCACAATTTTTTCTTAGTTTTCTTTCCAGATCCTTTACTAAGATTTTCAAGCATATAATATGTAAAATAACCATAAGCATAGGTTTTGTGACCTGGTTTATGACACCTACTCTAAGGTACGCACTTTCCCTACCTAGCGGGGTAAGTGCGTCCACCTTAAATTATGTGAATATGAGCAGGAAAAAACTTCTGACACATATTAAATATGTTAGGTAGTTGCCTTGGGATAATTCCTAATACTAGAGATCAGCACTTGCTTGCATGGATGAAACGCAATCAGTGATATCTCACGTGTCTTGCGAACAACTGTGATTTGAAGATTGAGAGAGTTGTGTCTGTGATTCTTCCTCTGTCCTTTTAATAAGACCAAGTGAGCAAATGTAAGTTGTTTTTATTTAGTAATAATCACTTAAAGATAACATAGTTTATTTTGGTTAAATACATTAATCTGTCTGTGTTTAAGCCAGGGTTCGCACTTACCCCTTCTTAAATGTAAGATGAGACATGTGCGTCCAATAGCTTTGTTGTAAGTGCGTACCCCTGTGATTTTCTTTAATTCTATTTGTATGGTAGATCGTTAAGTGACCTGAGTGAACAATTCGTTTTTTTTTTTTTTTTGAATAAATACGGTTTTAAAATATTTTTCTTATTAGAATCAGGAGCAGTAAGAAAAAACACAAAATAAAGAGCAAAAAAAGAGAATAATTGATCATGATGTGATACTTGTACTTTTTTTTCTTGTACATTCAAATAGTTTTTCACAAGGTGTTCTTTAATTTTCTTAAATATAATTTATTCATTACTCCACCTTCGTTTTTTGAATCTGTTGGTTCCTTATTTAGTGTTTCACTTAATTTCATTGCTTCATTTGTCATTCTGGTTTAAATTAAGTACAGCTCATGATCGCTATTTTCAACGAAAAATTTACTAACTGATATCTAAAAGCCAATATATTTCAGAGGTAATAAATAAAATTGAAATCTTATGCCGCATTCAATGTTAATATAAATACTTGATGTAAATGACGTCGGATTTATAATTGGTTTATAAAAGACTTATAAGCAAAATTAAAGATGAATTACGAGAGTCGTATTTTCCACGTAATGGTACACACTTGCCTCATCATAATGGTACGCACTTGCTCCGCATAATAGTACGCATATGCCTCATGATAGTGGTACGCACTTGCCCCATCATAATGGTGCGCACTTACCCCCACCTTACTTTAAAGAAAGGGAAAGTGCGTACCGTCATATA
Organism: Uloborus plumipes; assembly: GCA_038373865.1. Lineage (NCBI taxonomy): Eukaryota > Metazoa > Arthropoda > Arachnida > Araneae > Uloboridae > Uloborus > Uloborus plumipes. The sequence continues at coordinate 20,599 of JAXGGA010017282.1, read as the reverse complement.
AACAAATTTTAGTTAGAGTATTTGATCAAAATACCCCATGTATGTTATTAGTAGCTATTACTTAAAAGAAACAACTTGCATTTCTTGACTTTAATTGCTTGGTATGACTACAAGAGAAACTGAAACAAAACCTTCTCAATCTTTACTTAAGAGTTTTTTTGAAGACATTTAAGTTATCCCTGATTGTGTTTCGTCTATTGAATCCAGGCCTGAATTCTACCTATTGAAATTATCATTAGACAGTTATCTAACATAGTCGATGTGTTGCAGAAGCCATTTCAAGACAGTGTTCATATAATTCCCAGTGGACGCACTTACCCCGTGGACGCACTTACCCCGTGGACGCACTTACCCCGTGGACGCACTTACCAGAACTCACCCTATATTTAAATTTTGAAGGCGTTCTGGCCCGTGAAGTTCATCTCAATACATATTTCCACGGATATTCACTCACACTTCGGGAATGTAATTTGACGTTCGTAATATTTTATAGGGTATTTTTTGCGCCAAAGCTCTGAACTAGCAAAATTTCTCTTAAAAAAAAACATATAAAAGTAAAATGATTTACAAGTATTCTAAATAACAATCACAATTTATTAAACGTTGCAGTATCCCTGCTCATTTGTGCATTCGTAACGTTGTTATTTTCTGTACATCTATAGCACAAAGGTATTTGTAAACTTTAATAAGCAGAGGTTTGGAAGTTGAGACTTTTATTGACGATAAAAATTTAATGGCTTGTTTCAGGACTAAATAATGGCTATTTTACATAAACAAATATGTATAAAGATGTCTTCCCTTGAGTTGCTTGGAGAATTTCTCCCCGTTGAGAGTTTAACTGACAAAACGGTCCTCTTATCGTCTAGAAAATTTATTCGCCTCTCTCGTGGACAAGAGTGTTTTTCGCTGCTAAATTTATGGAAAGTTTTCATCTCTGTTCACGCATTTTCACAAAGAGGAAATATCTTTTTTTATTTTTTTCTTAAAAAACCCTGTCTCCCCTATCACACCAGGAGGACCATAAAAGTCTTTATTTTTTGCCCCTTTCGCTCGCCTGTGTACGAATATTCCATTCCGGTTCTGTTGCACAATTTCTATAAATATATTTTTGATGTCATTTCGTGCTATCACTCATGCGAGAATTTATTTTCACTTCTTGGAAAACATATTCGGGCCATTCGTTACTGATAATAACTACTGGCGAAAAAAGTAGCTTCCGTCTGCTATGGTCTTTTTTCTAGAGATTGGCAGAAAGAGAATCGAGGAAGAAAAGAAAAGAAAACAACCTTGTTAGTAATCTATAATCTATAAAATCAAAGTTTGATGACGTCATGGGTGAAGGGTCAACCGCTCTCCTGGAAAATTTACGCAACGTACGGTTATGAAAATTGGTACAAAATTAGCCCGCATACTAGTCGTTTGCATCTCGAGCTTAAAATTTTTAAATTCGCCCTAGATTTTTTAAAATTAAATTAAAACTACATAATTCATAGCGTATTCCTCCATTTTTTGCACTATATGCAACATTACTTATAAATGGCAACAGTCTTAAGAGTCAAATATTAAGAATAAGAGATGCTGGAGATAATGGATATTATTATTCAGATGCATTATTGGTTAGTTTATCATGGATGCTGATGTTGAATTAAGTTTAAATGAAAGTAATGTCTGAAAGGTTATTACTGAACATTCCTTATGGCATTTTTACGAAAACATAACATGGCGCAGTCGCAAGTTTGAACCACTACAAAGAAACAGAAAAACATGGAATATTACAGGGCCGCCGATGGGAATCGGTAAAGACAGAAATGTGGTGAATACACTGGTCTGCAATGAAAAAATTGTTTATATTTAACTATTGGTTTCAACAGTATTTTATGTGCTGATTACGGAAAAAATAGTGAAAAAATTCCATCACCCTCAGATAAGTCACAAATTTCGCCTAAAATTTGCTTATTTTTAAGGTTTTCAGGTTCAATATGCGCAACATTTTTCAATATTAGAGCCTATATAAGTGTTAAATTTAGTTTCAATAATAGAGCTTACATGGTGAACATGATATTAAACAATGTTAGCTCTTTACTTTAAAAAAAAAAAAAAAACGTTTTTTATTTATTTGAATAAGGCAATAAATCTAAACTGGAAAAACCCATTTCCTACTAAAACAAGACAATTATTACTCAGTTTGCTCCCTCCCCATTCTTACTGTCCACTAGAAGTCATTATGAAGAATGTAGTGAGCCGCGACCTTGATTGCAATCAGTGACTTAGTGTGGAGCTATAGCCACTGTGGTATACACAAATCTAACAGTTTTGTACTCTTTTGAAGAAATGGCTACTAGAGGATAAGTCAACTTTCCTAACTGTTTCTGTTACATTAGTGGGTTTTAACGGTCAAGAGGCAACAAATGAACATTTCTACTTTTAAATGAACATTTCTACTTAAGGTGTATTTTGCATAATTTGGTGTTAAACTAAGGAGCCAAGATAAACTTTAGGCTCCCCGTATAGTGTATTCTGTGTGTTTGGAAGAACTGAGACAATTGTTTCAAGACAAGAAGAAATCACTTCGTTTTGGATTACCCATGATTTGGAGAGAGCCTGAAAATCACAGTGATGACTGGAATTTTTGTTCTTTAGTGCAAGGTTTCACTTTGAAAATCAGAAAAAAATCTTCATACCCAACCAACATACTTTCGGCTATTCGCCCTGTTCCTCATGGACCTGACCTTGTCTAATTCCTTCTCAAAGACTTATAATAACTTTGCAACACATGCCCATCACTTTTATGCTCTTTTTGGCTAGGTTTGATTATTTTTCTGCTTTTACTTTGTGTTAACCCTTCACGGTGTGCCAGATCTGGCACAAACCAAATAAATCCTCATATATTCCTATGATTTTTAAATGCAGTTAAACTGAGCTTTGTGCCCCTTCTGGAACATTGCTATAACAGTTTAGTGTGATTTTTATGCACTAGTTAGCTGCACTAGTCTAGGTATTACAGTTCTTGCTTTTTTTAAAAAAAGGGTCTGCATTTCCGTTAGAAGTGTGCTTAGTCATTATTTCCTTTGTTCCAAAAATGTTTAAATACACTTAGTGGAAAGTTTGTTTATACCACTTATGACACAAAAGCATTGTAGATTATTACACTTATCGGTATACAAAGCATATGCTATGTGCTTTGTGCCATATATAGAACAAACAATTAAAACATCATTTTTGGTGCACATTTTTAAGATTAATTTTTTTCTTCATTTTTCCTGAACTCAGGGTTATTTAAAAGGTAACAAATGATTTTTTTCATGAAAATATAAAAAATCGTGCAGTGAAGGGTTAAAATATAAAAAAAAAATTCAAAATTATCTGTTTTTTTTTTTTTTTGTACTTTTTTCAAAAACTTCAACTTTATTTTGTAGACAAGCCTTACGTGGTAGAAAAAAACCAATGCCATTTTTGAAATCAGCGCGAAAAAGTACATAAAGATCAGTTAACTGAATCAAAACAATTTTTGAAAAGTATTTTTGCAGACCTGTGAATAGTATTAAATGTAGGGTCACCCGGGGCAATTCCTGGTCAGCAAGTTTCTGGGGCAATTCCTGGTCACAGTCCTTTTTATGTCTTAATAATCCTTCAGCAAAATGAAAAAAATCACAGAGGTACTCTGAACTATCTTCATTGCAATTCATTACTTAATTATGAATTGACTGTGTATTTAGTTTGAAAAAAAAAATCTTTTTAAAATCTCTTGTTAAATTTCGTAAAACAAGATTGGCCTTAGTTTTGATACATTTGTACAAAGATCGTGATCAAACTCAAACTTCTGAATATTTTTCTTTTTCGTTTTTTTGGTTGAATTAGGTACCATGTCAGTTACTGAAAAATAGTTTTGGATTTACCATTATTGTTTTGAATAATTTGCAGGAAGGCTCCAAACAATGGCCCTGGCTACTGGGGTAATTCTTGGTCAGTGGGGTAATTCCTGGTCAGTCCTTTTTTTAATATTTATGGATTATTATTTCACCTATTATTGACATATGTTATTGATTTAAACTATATGTAACTCTGTGAGCCTTAACTGCAAAGTTAACTGTAACCGCAATGCAACATTCTTATCTGTTAATGATAAGTATACAATATACTGAATTTTTCTTTGTTAAATTTCATCCAATTATTTTATAAGTTTTAATAATTATTCTTAATTATACTAAGAAAAATGCTTAATTGTAACTGCATTGTACTATTCACTTAACTGTTCACCTTAACCTGTTCATAACAGACAGAAGCATGTGCTCAGTGTGTATGGTGCACGTGCACCATATTTTTTATGGACCTATATATTTGGTAGGTGAAGATTCATTCACAACAGACATAAAAGCTGTAGCTATTGCATACAAAGTGTATAAAAAGTATTTTGGCTAAGTTTTATTAAGTAAAGCTATTATGTTGAAAACAATTGCATTCTTCCTTAAAAAACTAAATACAGTGTTTAATTAGCTATATATATAAATAAATTCTTTATCTAATTAGTTTAATAACTTGTATTAATAATGTGCTTACAAAATGTATGCATTTTCATCAATCATTTGAGTGACCAATAATTGCCCCGTAAGTGACCAGGAATTACCCCATCTCTGGGGTAATTCTTGGTCACTAATTAACGACAATTACTCAAGTTCATTATGTATTGTTGATAGCATGAATATTTTATTCGATGGACATCCCAATGTGCTTCCTCCATACCAAAATTTGTAACTTTAACTTAGATAGATTTTGTGATAATTGGATGTTAATGCTTTTTGACCAGGAATTACCCCAGGTGACCCTATTACTTTTATTTTTGAGAAGAACGTGAATTTTATCTTTTATTCAGAGTTACATACAAACTTAAACCCTTAAAACACATCAACATGAAATATAGTTTAGCCTTTTATAGTATTAGTAATAGTATTAAATATATTACTTTTGTATTTGTAAAGAACGTGAATTTAATATTTTATTCAGAGTTACATCCATACTAATAAACAAACAAGCCCACATGTGATACTAATAAAAGCGTATTAAAAAGAGGTTTCAAATTTATCATGTCTTTAAAACGGAATTAAATTGAAAAAATAATTTCTCTCAGCCTCACGTAGATTTAAAGCCCAATAGAGATTCAGAACTTGTTGTATATTTTCTAGGAAATTTGTGACTGGGAATTTTTTATTGCTATTAGAATACTTGTATGCTTAAAAGGGAAAACACATGACAGTTATGACAAACCAAACCTGCGAGGGTAAATAATGGTGTGATTAGGATCAGTGGCGCCCCGAACTAAAATTTTTGGCGGGGGGAATCCTCCATTTGCCGAATGAAATTCCAATTTTGTCGAATACTAAAAAAAAAAACATGAATACCTATCATACACACGTAACATCCAACAATAAGATTCATTAGGCATCATTAAAAAAACAATTCGAAAAACTTTAAAAAAGAAAACAAAATCTCCGATTTTCAATGGCATATCCAAATGGGGGAGTTTCCTTCAGTCAAAAGTGTCATATTATGTATCGAGACGATGGATGATGTAGATAAAAAATAATAGTTAACTTTAAAACATATTAAGTAATTTATTAAAGTACATTGAATTTAGGAAAAAGCTTAACGCAACAACATTTCTCAAATCTCAAGTCGTTCTATTAATTTTAAAATAAGAAAGTCACGTTCTCGTTCAAACATAAAAATAATACTTTATACAATTAAATATTCAAGGCTAAACTATATAACGAAAAGTACTACTTGTTGTTGCTGAAATTGATAGAATGATATAAAAAAATAACATGGGTCAGGAAAATACTTTACTTTTCCCAGCAGTTTATTTTTTATTATTTTTTTAAATATCCTACCTTGAAAACGGAGCGTGCTTTTTGTGACGTCAGTGGTGCACCTCTAACAGCTTTCTTTCCAATAATAGCACCATTTTGCTTGACTTGAGTTGTCCAATCGCAGGAATCGGTGACGTCACGACCTGCGTCATCTCACTACAACCAATTAGATTTCGCGCTTACGTGCACCACTGACGTCATGCGCAGATGTTTTTGTTTTTGGGAATAGCATCTGCGCACCGGTTAAAATAATTCACCAAAAATATATAACTGTCAAAAAATAAAAAAAAATGGTCAATTCCTATGTTTTGAAGCATGCTTTTTCAGAAAAAAATACTTTCAAAATTTCGGAAACTCCCCCATTTGCGAAATTGTCTGCACAATTTGCCGAATACAGAAATTGTTGGAGGTCACAGCTACATCCAATGACCTCCTTTTGGGGCGCCCTTGATTAGGATCTACGTTGCTGCCACAATGCTGCCCAGCTATATTTGCCATAACTATAGACTTTTTTTTATCCCTTTATGTCCCAAATTAATTTAGCAAATTTTGAAAATCAGTAGTGTCTATAAGGCCCTCTACGCCTTAAGGCCCCTAAGAAAACTGTTTCCGAGTCCAGGTACCATTCAGGGGTGTCCACAGGGGGGGATTATGGCCCAAGATGCTCCATCAAAATTTTTGGAGGGGATTTTTTAAAACTAATTTATTCATTTATTTAAACTAAGTGACCTGTGCGGAATTCCGCATTAAAAAAGAAAGAAAAAAACTCTAAACTTAAATGAAATAAAATACCCAAGGCTACTACTAAACTAAATACTAACGTTATCGCAAAACTACCACAGTATTTTGAAACAATATTTTTACAATTAAGGTTTACCGAGCTAAGCCTTGGCTTGAAATGTCGCATTTAAAATTGATTTGAACAACAATGGTAACGATTTTAACAGTTGAGCAAAGAATTTAACTTTTTCAAACTTCAATCGCTTATAAGTCGCTTAAACGTGGATTTTCGAGATTCTGTTACGCGGCGCTAGCGGAGAAACGTTCTAAAGAACGCATTTTTTTTTAATCTTTCGAATGAAATCAAAATGGAGACGATACGACAATTATTTCGCTAGATAGAGTCAATTTTGTGCCCAAAAATTGAAGTTCGAATAAAAAACGAACCGACACTTTTTAGAGGGTGGGTCGTCAATAGCCCGCGGGATAAGCTTCAAAATCATAAATTTTCATGCAATTCGATAAAGAAATGAGCGAGTTTCGACCGGGTATAGGATTCGATGGAGATTATTTATTAATTTTTTTAATTAAATTATTCATTAATTTATTTTTTTAATTGAAATTATTTCAGTATTATTATGTTTTTATTTACTTATTTTTTTGTGTGTGTGCTCTTACTTGGGGTGCCGGAAGCGTTAGGATCCTTGTGGGCGGTACGCATATGATCCATCAAGGCTTCAGCGTTCAGACAGAGTTTGTGACACACCGGACAGGATTGAGAATTGGCTCCTCCAATCAGAGCGGCGTGTTGCTGAAACAAGAAGACACAGTACTATGTTAGATATAGACATGTTCATTTGTGCAAACAGTTACACAATTACAATTGCAAGTAATATTGAAATGCTAAATTGTGCTTTTATGGAATATTTGAAAGGGAAAATAGCGATTATATTCTGCGCATAATTAGTACTTTTAAAAAAATAATATAGAAAAAAAGAATAGTTATAATTAAAAAAAAATAAAAATAATTTTTTATAAAATAAAAACTATATTTAAAAAAATAAAATGATATTTAAAAAAATAAATAAAATAAAAAAGAGGGGTAGAAATAAAAATAAAAGGCACAGGAGGGTTGTGAAAAAAAAAAATTTTCGGGAGGGGGGGGGATTTGCGCCATTGAGTTTGCGGGGGATGGACACCCCTGGTACCATCTGTTGGCCTCTCAATGAAGTACAAGGAGTGGTACTCAAAAGCTTCGGCATGACTCCAGCCATATTGGATTCATAATACTAAATTACCATAACCGGGACTTATGAGTCCCGTAGGGGCATAAAGGGTTAAAGGGGCTTTAGAATTTAAAAATATTACAAAGTAGGGGAATTAAGGCAAAGTGAAATAGTTAAGATAGCTGACCTATTTCAAAATAAACGCATTGAAAATTTGTTCCGAAAATTACTGTACATTAAGATTGAACGATGTTTTTTGTACGACAGTTTGCGTTGAAATATTATTTTTTATTTTCCGCAGTTATTTTGCACCTTTAAAAAAGGGTAGAAATTTTCCACCTTAAAAAAAACATGGGGCAAAGTGAAAAATTCAATATTTTTACAATGGAAAATTTTCTATTTTATGATTAACAGTAATTTTCAATAAAAGGACGTGTAAATAAACGAATCAATGACTTACTAATGAAAAATAAATGAATCAATGACTTACTAATGAAAAATAAACGAATCAATGACTTACTAATGAAAAATAAACGAATAAATAAATAAATAAACAAATAAATAAACTCATTAGTGTATGAGAAAAAGAAATGAGTGAATAAAATAGAAAACGAATAAGAAAATCAGTTAGTACATGAAAAAAAAAGTGAATTAATAGGTAAAAGAATGTAAATTAATTAACAAATAAAGAAATACGTACGTGATTTTAAAGTATAAGTAAGCGAAATGAACTATTTCACTTTGCCCCATCCACATTGCCCCGCGAGTACTTGACAAATTACAATGAATATTTAAAATCAAAATTTTCTTAACGTAAACTATATAAGTATTGCACTGGACTTGAGTAGAGATCAATTGATACTTAAAATGATAATTACAAAATTTTGTAATTGCATCATAACAAAAAATATTTTTGAAAAACCACGAATATTACAATAAGTCTATCAAAATTTAAAAAGGAGTTGTATAAATTTTTTCACTGATCTTTAGATCTGTATATTTGTTGACAGGAATTAACTGTATGTCGAGGGACTTAGTTAAAATACTGCTAGATAGGAGGCGCTGCAAACTTAAAATATTTTGCCATTTCATTATGCATATTCCCCTACTGGTATAATTTTTACCATAGTAAAAACTGTATAAAAATCTTTTAACTGTATATATATATCGTGACAATTTCCGCTTTAAAACTACCAAAACCAATTACTTTCCAGAAGATGAAATGAAAATACATTTCCGAAGGACTTCATTTCCAGTCCGATTTCTCGAAAAGAATTCCATTTCTTCTGCATTAAATATTTCATACATCCCCCTAAAGATAAACACATTTTCGCACTCCGAAATTAGAAACATACACAGACGTCCTTTCTTATTATTTTCAACGAATTAAATGATTTCCATAACTCCTTTCAAAGGTAATAAAGAAACGAAATTGATACAAAAATTAAAACTTACCTTTCATCTTCTGCATTCGAAAAAGAATCTCCTTTGTCGCGTTTGGAATACACTTATTTAACGATATTAAAGGAGTGAAATCCATATATTTCGACGCATATTATTCCGTCACGTGATAGCATAAAAAGAATATTTTTTGAAATTCGGAAGAGAGTTTCGGATAATATTTTTTTGATAAATATGCCTTTTCTCCTAATTTTCTGAAACTGAAACAATTAACATCAAATATGCTGATTATTTTTGTCTTGATTTTAACGATGCAACATTCTTCTAAAATGTCGAATGTTATGAAAGAAGTGCCAGCGTTTCTACCTTTGGCATTCTTAGGGACTTCATTTTGCTTTAAATTTATGAAAAATTCCCCCTTCACACACAAACTTTGTAGCATTACACAAAAAATTTAAAAACTAGTTTTTATTTCCAATCTTAGGCAACGTTTAAAGATAAAATCAAAATAACACAAAGAATTTAAGAAAAACAACGAGAAGGTAAAGAAATTATGTAGTATCTTATAATCTTTAATGCATTTTTTTTTATTATGCAAGCTCTTTTTTGAAGCTTTCAAAACTTTACAAATTAACTTTTGCTCTGTAGGAAAGGCGAATTTGGTTATTCTTAGAATTAAATATTTAACAGCTATACCCGATAATTGCGCTTCTTATTTTCTTCTACTGTTCTTCGAACTGCTTCCTTTCACAGAACTTAACAAACATTTTACGTACTTCTGGTAATTCTGAATTAATATAATTTGCTTTCGAAATCATCAACAAATTACGCTAAGAGAATTCACGATTTTACATCTTAACACCTTCCTCATGCTGCCAAACAAATGTTTGATTTATCAGAATCAAATGAATAAGGTTTTCGCAATTGGGGTTCCAACTGCTGAGAATATTTCCGGGTGTCCCAATACCAAACAGCGTGATGGGATTTAACAGAGAAAAGGTTCTGAACTGCAGAAAAATAAGCTTGCAACAACATGCTCATTTCGTCACATCTGTGTCGTACGAGAAAGAAGTGATGAAATGCATTATGGAAATTAAGTGTTATTTATAGGAATTATAAGATGATGGTATATACAATAACGAAGCAAGCCTGATTTTTCTAAAGTTGAGTGACGGAAATATAAGTAGTATTGAAATTATTTTTTTCATAAACGTTGCATTATTTAAATTGTTTGCTGTAATTACCTTCATTTTCTTATTTTGTTCAGTTGCATTCAGTTCTTAGATGTGTTAGGATCATCTTCAGATGCTCTTAGTTTTTCAACTTTGATAAAAATTCTTTCATCATAGTTTGATGAGTCTTGATTTCAACATAACCTTTGTTGAAAGTTTATATTCAAATTACACTCGTCAAATATGGTTAATTAGTTTAATTGTCTGAACCCACTAATGCCTAGTAGCCTAAAAACAGGATGCTTGTTAATTACTGCATACAAAAACCTGCAATAATTAAAGCTGTTTTTCACAAGTTAAATAGTCCTTCTTCTTGAGAAAACTAGTTAGAGCCACTATTTGGACATCAGAGTTTACTTATTGACTGCTATTTTCAGACAAATCAGTCAAGCAACGATCCAGCATGGGTAGCCACAAAAAGTAAGTTTTTTTTTTTGAGAACTTATTTTTCATAAAATTAAAGTATTTTAAAATGATTTGCTTAAAATTGATCACAGATGCCGTCTGTAATGTTACTTTGCAAAAGTGAAGTCAAGTAAGGTCGTATTTTGCTCACATATCTGCAAAATATTCCATAAACAGGACGTTAAATAACTTAATAAATATGGCAACGGCGAACTATTTTAAGCCTGAAATGTATGTAAACCATTCCAAGTAAGAGTTTATGGCAGATAGAAAATGGAAAAAAATTGTTAAAAACAAATTGGGAATAAATGGGTTAATGTAGTCTAATATGAATATAAACTTTGATCCACAGTCCCTTGTCTTATATATTGCTTCTTCTCATTTTCACTTTCCTATATACACTGCAAAAGATCAACTGTTGTTTTTGCAGTATAATACTGGCAGCCAAGGTAACAATTTAAGACTAAAATACACAGTAATAAACTACAAAACTAGCCATTTTAGTTTCTTACTCTAAATATCACTATTTGAATCCATATACTGAAAAAAAGGAATCTTGTTTTTACAGTATAATACAGCTATATTTAGGGTAATATACTGTATAAATTGCTAATTTTACAGTAATAAAGTTTAAAAATTCTAATTTTTACAGTACTAAAATGTAAAAGTGCTAATTTAACAGCAATGAACTGTAAAATTGCTAGTTTTACAGATTATTACTGTGCATTTTACAGTTTTAAATTGGAACCTCGACTGCCAGTATTTTCTGTAAAAACGACTGTTCATTTTTTGCAATAACGATATAAGTAACGAATTTCAGTCCGTTTTAATAGTTGTTTTGCATTTCAAACCAGTATTATGAAAACACCATGGCATTCTGGGGTGAGCATAATACACAACAGGAGGTGATAAAAACTCTTATTAAAATATAGAATTTAAAATATATCTCTAGCTTTGTTAGTCGCCGAACTGGGAAGCAGAGAAAAAAAAAAAAAAACAGCTGGGAAGTTAAGAAAGTCGAAATTTATATGCATAAATACCAATACAGGTGCTGCAGAAATTCAGTAGCATGTCTCAGTATTTATGAGACTGCTAGTGATCACTTGCTCCTCGTTAAAAATTGATTTCAAATTTTGAGCTACAACATCATATGGAAGCCATATTCGGGGCACCACATCACCTACTTTTCATTCATCACGGTATTCTTTGTTCAATATTGACTTTTTTTGAAATTTAACTTTAAAGTAAAGAATAATTTAACAATATTTCACGCTCTTACATTTCGTCAGGTCATTTATTAAATCTGCAAAGGCCATAGCTGCGAAGAAACAATAGTTGCAAGCATAAAAACAGGTGATTATTCAAATCAACATGATAAAAATCGAAGTCATTACAATATAATACAATTTTTTAAAATATGCAACAGAATACATTTCACTTCTTCTCCCTATCATACTAAATACATTTTTTTAAAGAAAGTAGTAAACAAAATAAAAACTTCAAGCAAAAATGAAGCTTTAATTCCACCTAACGCAAACACGGTAAAAAAATATGTACATATACCGTACTGGTAAAGCAAAGCAAATGCAAAGAGTCTCTAACCTATGATAAGCGAGGACGTTACAGGTTTATGCTTATCCCTAATATTTTGCTTTTCCCAAACTGGGGAAGAGCTATGATATTTTTTATTGCCCCCAAATGAGCACTTGAATGAAATTTCCACGGTGTAATGAGCTTGCATCATAATGCACCCCACTCAAGAAGCCAGTGTTTGCTGAAGCCGGGGGCTGGGGGGAGGGGGGAGGCCTAAAACATATTTAGTCATGCAAATGGAGAATGGAAGCGCAGTGGTTTTCCTATTGAAAGATTTGCTTTAAGAAATTTTTTTTTCAGAGGCAGGTTTATTGATTTTGTGAGGACGACATATTATTTCACTGTGGTAATACTCATCGTGTTGACATGACTTTAAGTGGATTTTTTTTTTAATTGTGCTCGTAATTACAAAGTGAATGACACTTTAAAAGCTTCTTTTACGGTGGAATTGGGATCTGTTTAAGCATGAGCTCTAGTTTTTACGTTATCTGTTATTTGCTTGCGAGTGAATTACTTGAACGAAATAGTTAAGCGAAGAGAAACATTTGAGGAGATAATTCTGTACCTCAGAACCAGAGCGACGCAAGTCCAAAAATGGCGATTTTCACTTTTTTGCTTCATTGTATATAGAATCTTATTCCACATCGACCCATTAAAACAGTTTTCTATAAAACAAATTCCTTCACAATTGATTAGCAGCGCGAAAAGAGCGCGAGTCCCATCCTTTGCATGTATCGGACAATCTTTGTCGCCCTCTACTGCAAAATGGCGAAAATGGATTTACGTTAGTCTGGTTCTGAGGTACAGAATTGTCTTATGCAAATACGTTGCGTTGAATATCTCCATATATTATTTCTCTAAGCCGAATCCTATACCCGGTCGAAACTCGCTCATTTCTTTATCGAATTGCAAGAAAATTTATGATTTTGAAGCTTATCCCGCGGGCTATTGACGAAAATTAGATCCACCCTCTAAAAAGTGTCGGTTCGTTTTTTATTCGAACTTCAATTTTTGGGCACAAAATTGACTCTATCTAGCGAAATAATTGTCGTATCGTCTCCATTTTGATTTCATTCGAAAGATTAAAAAAAATGCGTTCTTTAGAACGTTTCTCCGCTAGCGCCGCGTAACGAGAATCTCGAAAATCCACGTTTAAGCGACTTATAAGCGATTGAAGTTTGAAAAAGTTAAATTTTTTGCTCAACTGTCAAAATCGTTTCATTGTTGTTCAAATCAATTTTAAATGCGACATTTCAAGCCAAGGCTTAGCTCGGTAAACCTTAATTGTAACTCTTATTGTTTCAAAATACTACGGTAGTTTTGCGATAACGTTAGTATTTAATTTAGTAGTAGCCTTGGGTATTTGATTTTAATATAGGGTATCACTTTTGTAGTAGTTGTAAAAGTGAACGTGTCTTTGATCTCTTTGAAAAGTTGTCAGAACGACGGCAGTAGATGGCGATGTTGTGCAAATGAAGCCAATAAAAATTGTCGTATTAAATTTTAAGTTTAGAGTTTTTTTTTTTTTTTTGCGGAATTCCGCACGGGTCACCTAGTTAATATTTAGTGTGTTAAATAATCAAAAGTAAATGTTAGCAGTGCAGTAGAGATGCTTAATTTATATCCACTATAATAGCTTAACGCGGTTTTTTGAAATGAGCGTAAAATACTAGGAATAAAATAACCAACCAAACGCTTAATTTTAATATGAAAAAGAGTCGGGGGATGACATCAGTTGTCTTAACCCTTTATGCTCTGACGGGACTCAGAAGTCCCGGTTATACAATGAACTCTCATTTATACGCTGCCTCATATATCTGTTTCACTTATACGACGATTTTAAATGGTCCCAGGACATTCCATAGCAAAATAATAATACTATCGTTGGTTTATGCTTCGCTCTAAAGATAAATATTTCACTTAAAAACCACCATTGAAATTACATTGTGTTGGCACCCTTTGACCCCTCTGGAAAAACTTGAAATGACGTCCGTGTCTACGTGAATGAAAATATTTTCTTCCGTATTCAGCTAGCTTTTAGTGTTGTGTTGTGTTCGAAGAATTTTCATGAAAATACAACTCCAATCAAGACTACATCTTTTTCCCCTCTGGAACGTAAATAGTTTTAAGATACATTCTCCCATTTATTAATCTTATATTTGGATTCTTACAACTGTTGTTACACAAAGAAACTTCCATGTTTCAAAGAATTAAACACAGCCATTTAAACTATTATAAATCATGTCTCTCAGAGCTAGAAAATCAAGCGAGTTAGTAGAGTACACGCATCTAAGGCTCAAATTACAACTTTAAATTTAGTCATAGCAATACATGTAAGAAGATTAAATGCGTTTTAAAATGAAAATTTAAACCAAATGTATGTAACAGACAGTAGTGCCTTAAAATTCGCCATTTAGGGCGAAACATTTCATTTATGTCTGTTTTAAGTAGCAAATCTCAATTATAATTACTTTATCAAAAACTTTAATATTCCACAAAACAGGCCAACATCGAAATATTTAGGCACATATTCATCTGACTGAATATTTAAAGAATAAAATTGAAGTCGGTGAAACCTATTACAGCCACTTTTCCGTGCTAGGAAACGTAATGGGAGGTAATTTCATCAATAGTTAGAATACGTGGAGGTTCTCTTCTAATGCATGGAACCCGCCAGAATTAGGGAGGACATTAAGAAGAGGCTATTAAAGAATCGCTGTTTGATGTTCTATTCGAAGCGGCTAATAGCAATTTTCCAAGTCAGGAGTAGGGAGTTATACGTTGATAAATTCTTCGTACACATTTAAATAAATAATTAATGCTGAATATTTGATTACTGAGCGTAGTCTTTTTGGTGATTGACGAGGTAATAAATATGAAATTTAGTATCTATGCGCCCCTTTCATGTAACTGAAAGTTCATGTCAAGCATGAACTTGTTGTCATTGAGAATATTTGCTCTTTTCGTATTATTGACAATGTTTTGGAACTTTATGTGTTGTTCCAAAATGTAAGAGGGATGGTTGATAAGCAGGGTTTGAAAAAATCCGTTTTTTTTTTTTTTTTTGAAAAAGCCCAGCCCGCCTGAGTTTTTGATAAAAAAAACCCGGGATTTTTCGGGTTTTTCAAGAAGCATTTTAATATCATTCTTTATTCAAGCATTGTACGCCTACTTTTACATTTCATAGAATCATGGGAGCCCATGAGAGGTCACTGTGACCTCCTAAACAACTTCTTTGACAAATTTGAAAAAATAATTGTGGTATTGATTTTTTTAAATTGACACTGATTTGAATTCATAGACTAAAATAATTATTGCTTTTTTAAATCTTTTAAGTATTGAAAAAAAAAATAAAAAAGTCACGTGTAGTTTTATTTTTAATACCCACTAAACTGTGAGGAAAGGATGATGGCAATTTGTGGACCAGGTATAAAGAATAACCAGGTGCCAAGAATAAACATTGTGACAAACTAAATATTATAACTCAATTGATCAATACCAATGTCTAGGCTTAGTAAGGGTCAAAATATTCGTAATATTTAGTTTGTTCCTGAAATAAATGTTTTCAGTATGCAATAAATTTTGAAAAAAAAAACCACTTTACCGACATAATGGGTTTTTTCAAGTGGAAAAATCCTCTTATAGAGAGCCACAATTTCACATTAGCTACCAGTTTTTTTTTGTATCTCTTTGCTCTATAACACTTTGACTGCCATGGCTATCATATGTGATATCCAGTGATATTTCCGTTGAGACACTGGCTATCCGATATGATAGCCAGGGTGTTTCAACACTTCAGGCCATGGCTATCAAAGATGTTATCAGTTACACGAAAATCGTATTGGAGTTTGATTGTTGGGCTCCCTACGATGTGTTAGGTATACGTGGTTTGCGCAAATTGGTATATGTGACAATTTTATGAGCTGAGTTTCATGAAAAATTAATATTTGGAACATGCCACAAAAAAAGGGAATATATATAAATAGAGAGAGAGTATGTGATAAGTATATATAAAATATCCGCGTCAGAATCAAATAAATCAAAGTCTTCATCATCCCATGAATCATAGCATCTCATAGCCGCAGCTTCAATTTCTTCAGAAGTTAACTTTCTCTTGCTCATTGTAATAAAAATTCAAATAATTCTAACCTAAACAAAATAATAGAAATAAAATAATAAAAAACATAAATATAAATAAAAAAGTTTATTGATAAATGACGAATTTAGCTGGCTATCAAATAAGATAGCCCACGCATTGGCCGTGGTTTCGTGGTGTGCTTTGGTTATCATTTTTGGTAGCCAGAATGAAAATCTCCCCATGTGTTACAAAATGAGTCAGATTGAAAAATATTATTTTTATATATAGTTTTATGTTGAAAAAAATACAAATTACACAAAAAAAAGTTTGGCCCCGTGGTGAACATTTGCAATTTTGGCTTGGCAGTCAAAGTGATAAGAGGATTTTTGACTCCAACTCGGTTACTTTCCTATTCCATGCTGACGAGTGCATAATAAGCACGAAACTGCAATCCATGGAAGGAAATAACCGAGTTGGCGGTGTATTGCATTTTTCTGCCTTGCCCTTGCTTAGGGGCGGTTACTCACTGCTTTATTACATATCGAGTTTTCTACTAATATTTTTATTTTTAACCGATAATGCATTAAATAATTATGCAAAAAAGAATTGATTTACAGAACGTCTGACGTTCATAAAAGAAAAGAATAAATATGAAATTTTCAAAAAAAAGTCAAAGAAACAGTTCATTGAAGAACGTAGTGACTTGTTTTCTTTAGTTAATGCTAGTCATTGTAGCGCTCGAAAATGATTATTATTCTGTATGCTTTGGAAATTCTACCCCTTTCCAAACTTTTCTGAACACCAAATTTATTTGAAGTAAATTTACGATTTCAAACGAGAGCTAAATAAATAAGTTGTCTCGTGTTTACGTTCAACGATTGAAATATCACTTTTGCGAAGCATAATCTGTATGTTTTATTTATTTGTAACTTGAAATTTCTATCTCACTAACAGATTCCACAGAAAGTGCTTTTAAATATGGTTGAGAAAATCAAACACCATTTCTCTCTGGTGACGCTTTTTAAATATTTGGTCCCAAATCTTTCGGGTTAGTCGGAAAGAACTTTTGGAATATAATTCTCCGGACTAATCTTTAAATCATCGGAAATGCCATAGGATCTTTGAATTTCAGAACAGTTTGGAATCATTTTAAATACTAGGAAATCATGTACATGTGCAAGTACGGTGTTAATTTTTGGTACTTGAAAATTTAATTTGCAATCAAGCGGACTTTGGATAAAGAAAAATATGGAAAACTTTACTTCTGTTGATATCGGTGACCGACTTTCTTTGTTCAAATACCCAAAAACTCTAAGAAATTGTTTTTTTATTCTTTGTATTTAAATAATAATGATGAATAATATGTTCTTAAAAGAACTAAAGTAAAAAATGAATGACCGGCTTCAAACCTAAAACTTTGCTCTAATCATTTACCCAATGAAAAAAAAAAATATTTTAACAATGGAGGTTTCAGAGAAAATGGAAAGCTTTCGTTAAAAGATCATTCTTAAAATACAAAAACACATAGTGTCAACTGCAAACAACACCATCAGCTGGGGATGTGTGTATTATATGTAAGTTTTCATTTATTGGGGATTTTGTTTTTTCCTTTAATGGTTATTGTAGTTATAAAAGTATTTTAAACGAAAATTGTACCTCTTTATCAAGCAAGGCCAATGTACTAATTTTTTTTTATATAAGCTTACTTTAAATTTCAATAAAAGGCGGGTGACTCACTTACCCCTTTCGTGTGGGATAAGTGGGACACCTATCTCCTTTTCTAAGAAAACAAAATAGTTAAGAGAATTGAAGGGCAAGTGGAAAAAGGTGATATGTGACAATTGAATTTCGCCGATTTACACAAATTCAAATTAGTGTGTGTTCAATTGTGTTAACTCACAAACACAATGGAAGGGGCAAGTGAATGGAGGTGAAATGTGACAATCTTTTAAATTTCTAGAAAGAGCTTTAAAAAAAAGTTATTACCTTTTCACCTTCATCCATGGTAAGAAGTACTGTTACAAATCTTGCAAATAGTTGATGTTTTTCCTGCCTTGCATCATTTTCATTAGTTTTGGTTTTATCTGACGTCATGTTGCAAAAGTATCTGAAGATATCACCTTTATCACTTGTATACCGGCCTTGTAACGTTTTGTAGTTTTTACACTTGCCCTACATTTAATAAGCGTGAAGACACTTTTCGCTCGGAGTGGTTTTTCTTTTTATTGCTGGAACTTTCGTGAATGGATTAGTCAACTTATGAATGAACTGGATTTTGCTAGAATATTGTCGTAATTTCGTTCTCGAGTATAAATAGCTGGCCTTGAACACAGTCAGTTAGTTCTTTTCAGATTTTGATTTCTGGAGACTCGTTTTCGTTCGCTTGGGCGAATGGTTGTTTTGCTTTTGTAATTGCTTAATTACTGTTCACGTTAGATACGTGGTGCTGAGTTACTGTTGAGAGTACAGTGTACTGTTTTGTTACCTAATTGCTGGATGTTTAGCAATTGTTTCCTGCTCCTATTGTAAATAAGTGGACATACTTGTAAATAAATTTATAGTTATTTCCTCTAGATTGGAATGCTCATTTAAGAAAATTGAAGGTGCTACGGACTCGTTACAGTACGTTTTTCCAAAATCGTCACATATCACCGTTAGCGACTTGCCCCTTCAATTTAAACCGTCATTTTAGAAAATAATGATGAACTTGTGTTTTAAAAAAGTTCAAGATAAAGTAAGTTAATAAGTTAAAATACTTTTGCTTCAAAACTTTTGTCTGTCCTTAGCCAAAATGGGTCTCACTTAACACAGCCAACCATATAGAAATCTTGCACTTGATATCTGTTTCAGATAAGAAAAAGTTAACATTAAAAAATCGCCAAATATACCCAAACAGAATCATCAAAGCCTAACTATGGCCACTTTTTGAGTCGCTTACCATAATTCATTTTACCATTCGTTTTTTTTTTTTTTACCTCTAATAAGTTTGAAGGAAAAAGCTGACACTTTTAAGGATGAATTTCATTCGTTTTTATTTATGCGTAAAAGTATCTATTTTCTCTTGATCTCAACGAAAAATTGTGGGTGACATTGACGAATTTCATTAACAATGGTGCGATACATTTAATTATTCTCTTTATCCGAGTTCTATTTGTTTGACTTAATAAACCAAATTCTACTTATTTGTATTTGTGTAAATAATCCTAATATATATTAGCTCTTTCATTATTACTTATGCATATACTTTTAGAAGACAATAAACTCTTTTCATTTGATGACTTGTAATATATTATACGTATTTTTTCTCGTGAACCTGTGATAGGTTACCATGAGAAATTGACAAAATAAAAGTTGTTTCATAAAACAATTACTTATACATTGTAAGAAGTACAAACGTAATTAGTACTGCTTTGCAATCTTTATTTCATTATTAAGAAAATGTATTCAGCGACACTGATTTAATATTTTATTATCGCTAGCAGGCGAAAATCTATTACATAAAAATAATTAAATAGCTGAAATATAATCTGAAGTAATGTAATGTTATCGTGAATAACAAAAAAACAGGCAATTTGCTGCGAAAATGTTTTGATACTTTTTTTTTTCTTCTTTTCTTTCTTAATTTTTTAATTTCAGAAGAAGGGAGAAAAATAAAATCGCAAACATTTTCTCCGTCACGAGCTAAAAATATTTTTAAATTAAGACATACGTTTTACTAGGAATAATCTAGTCCTTATTTTTAAAGTTTTGTTTTTCCAAATTTTCATATTAATTTTACGAAGAAAGGGATTTATTTTTAGAGACTCTGAAGACTTTTAAGTACGGTCGTGTAAAAAAAATATCGACTAATAAATTTCTCAAACAGGAAAAACAAAGATAGTAGGGTCAGGTGGGGTAAAATAGGTAAAAAAGAGCAATTTTGCAATCGCGCTTTGCCAGTAGTGGAAAAAGGACAGTTCTGCCCCAGCAGGCGGCTGTGCGGCTATAGCCGCCTCCCACAGCCGCCTGTGACCTCCGCTCCGCCGCCTGTGACCTACCCTCCGCCGCCTGTGACCTCCCCTCCGCCGCCACCTCCCGCCG
>JAXGGA010017281.1:0-24706 GCA_038373865.1 Uloborus plumipes | reverse complement strand
ACCCCACTTTAAAAAAAAAAAAGGACACAACGACAAAAAGGAGATGGATCGAAAAGAAGAAATGTAAAAAAAAGATAAAATAATAATTTAAATGTTTTCATCTTGTATTCAACTTATGTTTTTCGCAACAACGAATTGCAGTAAGTGTGCGTATGTGTTGCTATGTGTGTGTGTGTGTGTGTGTGTGTGTGTGTGTGTGTGTGTGTGTGTGTGTGTGTGTGTGTGTGTGTGTGTGTGTGTGTGTGTGTGTGTGTGTGTGTGCGTGTGTGTGTGTGTGCAGGATATGGGAGCCACCACCCGAAGGAGCAGGTTCTGGTGAACATCCAGAACGCTCAGTGGCTGACTGCGAGTCCAATTTGAAAAAAGCACTACTCTACGCTTTAGGTCCGAAATGAAAATAAATAGCAAGTTTTCACTGCTCAAAAATAGATTGCAGTTTAAAAGACTCAAGTAGATTCAAATTTTAACAATGCAATTATGAGTATATAGTGTTATATATAAAAATGAAATTATTATTACAATATACAACGCATTAATGCCTGTTCATTCAAGCATTTTAACATATCATATTGTAAAATAAGATTCATTAAGCTTTAACTCGTTCTTAAAATGAAAAATATTACTATACTAGAATTTTCTAAACACAAGTCAAAACATATTGCAAAACGTTTTTGATGCAGGCTTCAATTAAAAGTGTTAAAAAATATCATGCTGCAATTGTATCCAGCTTTTAAAGACTTACAGGCAAATATCATTTTCTTTGTATGCCTTCTGAATCTCTTTTATAAACAATATTTTGGTACAAAATGAAATGGTAGAAATTTAGATTTTAGAGTATCACTATATTCAAGGCAAAATTTTACTTTTACTTTTACTTTCAAAAATATAAAGAAAGTGAATAATACTTTATGAGAGATTTCTAGAAAGCAGGTGTGGCAGTTATTTTTCGGAAAGTTCTGTCTACTTTTTCAATATCAACAAGATTGAATTTCGCTTCTGCGATACAAAACTGAATGGGACTGAATAAATTCAGCAGTAGGAGGCAACTGTGATATTTTTTTGTCCGTTGTGAAAGCATGGATGACGCTTTAAAAAAGAATAAATCAGTTTTTTTTTGAAGAAAATATTGATGTTTTATTTTTTAAATAAATACTGTAATAGACGACGGCAGAATATTTGCTTTTACTTTTGCTGGATTTTTTTTTTCAGAAAATTTATAACAACTTTGGAAAAAAATATTTCAGTGAAACCAGAAGCAGGAGGAAGGAGGACATGATCACGAATTGGGTAAGAGGAATTTACAATTTCTGTAAATTATTTCAATCATATAAATATCTGTCAAATAACTGTTTGATTCGGAGGTGTTCTGTAACGAAGTTTAGTTAAATTGATATCGCCGTGGACTTGTTTGTGAACATTAACTAATAAGATGGATTTTTATTGCTTGTGGATGTATTTATTAGATTCTACAACTTAAGGAACAATCTACGAGAGTAACTTATTTCTTATATTTCATCACTTAATTATAAGTGCTAATGGAAAACCATGCATGATGTAGAATGCAGACTGTAAGCTTTGGCAAATTAAGAAGGCAGAGTCGGGTACGACAGCTAATTGCTTCGCGGGTACAATTACGAGAATATTGTTCATTTATTTTCTTATGTGTCACCTTATGAGTATTATTTTCTTTCTTCACCTTTTAATTCTATACCACTGCTTAGTATCTAACTAATGCCACTAGTATATTTTCGAAAAAAAACATTTCTTTAAGCACCAAAACATCAAACTTAAGCCCATTTCATAGTCAATATGATTTTCTTTGACAGATAGCAACAACGTTAATAATTATATGTCGCAGTTTGTGAGATACATGGAGTCTATAACTGGAAATTAATTATTAAGAAATGTTCAATCGGACCCATCCAGCAAATCTCTTTCCACTTGGGGAACTCTTTCCGAGGAAGAAAAGTGGACAACATGCTTCGAACATTGTGTTTAGGGCTTGGGACGTTAGAACATACAGGTTCTACTAAATGTTAAGGACGGAAAGTTAGTCCTATATAGTCAGTGAGGAAAAATCTAGTGATGAAACGGCTTTGGGGAAAAGTGTACCAAGAATAAAGCGCCATTGCTTTACTTAAGTACTTTACGTTATAGCAGTATTAAAGTACAATAATGTACATTTAAGCAGTGTACAAATGTGACAGTGACTCATACTGCTTTATTTCAGTGTCATTTGTATTAGTGAATAATGTATCGGGATGGAGTACAATGGATATGTACTATTTAAGCAAATTCCAAAATGTAATGTTTACAAGAAATGAAAGACTCGAAAAATCATAATGCTCTTGTACATTTAAAAATATATATTAAGAACATAACATGGAGTGTACAGATAGTTTTCAATATTATGTATGCAACATAAGTTCTGGGAATGACATTTTTGTAGTTGAAACATACGTTTTTTTTTCTCCCCATTGTAGAGTTAATGCAGTGAAAATAATGACTGTTCTGATGCTTCAATCAAGGAATGTCCGACCTTTCAAGACCCGATCGGTTTACTATTACGCTCTATTGTCACCTATATTTCAATGCAATTCTTTTTGTCACATGTTTTACTTCAATATGATAGAGAAACGCTGGTATCAATCATCAATTCAGAAAATAAATGGTAAGATTTTGTAATTATTATTTATATATATTTTTTATAGTGTGAAGAAAAATATTCATAAAAATACTTTGAGGTTATTTTTGGAACGCAGATAACTTCTAAGTCAGAAACAAAAGAGTTAAAAGACTGTGGACAGGTGGTGCAGTAACATATTTGCAAACTGCAAACACGGAAACTAAACTGTAATAGAAATCAGCTCCCTCAAACACTCTATTCATGGTGGGCACTGATTGTATTAGTTATGACTCAGGTGACATTAAACACCGAAATTTAAGAACAACAGTGATAGCAGAGGTTCATGAAAATATCATACTAATAATTTGATTTGTAGAGCTAGTTACTTATGTTTGTTTGCTGGGGAAGTAATCATAATCTACAAGTGTCTCTTCAATAATATTAACAGTAAATTACTTAGAAACATTTACGATCCTAAAACTTTGCAAAATAGAATTGCTCTGGTAGTAGTTACTTTATTGGCGTAAAATTTACGGATTGACCCATCATGAAATAAGAAGCAAATGTGTTAAAACATAGGTAGCATATGAACATAGGTAGCGATAGAAATTGCATTTTGAGACATGTTTGTGCTCAAAAAATATTTGCTCTCGTTCGACTTATTAAGCTATAAGGCCATTAAGTCAGCTGAAATTTTAAGAAATTGGGGTCAAATTTAAAGATTTTGGAGGATATTGAAGGTTTCAGTTTCTAGTCGATGATTTCACCGTCTAACATGTGGCTGGACATTCATAAACAAAACATATGAAAGTCTTTCCTTACTCACCGAAGTTTGCTAAATTTGGAGCCATTTCTTCAAATTTCGGCTAAATATGCGAACTTATTTTTTGATAACAAAGAAATCAGGGCAAATATTTTTTGCACCTAAAATCATATTTTACTCCGCTCTTTTAATTGCTACTTATTTATATCATTTTTTATTATTACCAAATCGTGTGATTGTTGGTCAGTATTCACTTTTTATGATATATATTTTTTTACTGTTCCAATTCATCATTGCAAAAAAATTCCGTACAAAAATGTATATTCCTATTACATACACAGGTTGTCCAGCTAAGGAATCCCTGATTTCAAAATTGAATATCTCAACTGACGTTTTTCGTATGAAAAAACGGTAAATTTATCGTGAATTCCGTAAAAATAATTTGCGAAATTAAAACAAATATAGTAAAAAACGAGATGACAACAAGTGGTACTGAACGTTGCAATTGCCATACGAGTACTTATAGCGTTGTGAGGTCTAGAATAACAACTCTGGTTCTAGATGTTCACTGGTTAAGCGCCAGTCCTACTTATACTGTCTTTGAAAGCTTCTAATAAATGCTGTGACCAAACTTCTGAAATTCCTGTGAAAAACTACTTGTTGTTCATCAGTATAGTTTTTTTAAGCCTCCTTTCACATTTCAATGCCAGACATTATCGCTCTAACCCTCACAGAGCTGTTTAAAGGTACTCGTATGGCAAACATAACGTTCAGTGTCACCTGTTGGCACTTCTTCTAACTCAATTTTCGAATTTCTGAGCATGATTTTGGTGGCTTTTACAATAAGCAAGCCGCGCGTGTTTAAAGATTTTTAATTTTGAAATCAGAGAGCCCTTTGCTGGACGCCTTGCATCATTTACTATATTAGCTTTAAAGCAAAATCAAAAATATGATAACTTGTTTTATGCATTGAAAATACTGATAGACATCAAGAAAAACAAAGGAATAGGCGATTCGGAACGAAATATATTCATATTATTAGTTGTTATTTTCATGTCCGATATAATACGCGTCATAAGAGGATTTGAATGTTTCTTTGATATTTTGTAGGTAACAAATTCAGTTTCGTTTCGTTTTGAAATCTCACTTGGAAAACGATGATTTAATTTATTTTAAACAAATAGGACAAATATAACGTGTTTTCATTTTTCCACCCTGAAGATATTCTTTTAAAGTAACAGGTTGTATGATCTACTTAAACAAAGAACACTGAGAGCTTATTTTTCGGTAATATGATAAGCATTATGATGCATAAAAATAGCCTGAATTTGTCACAGTATGTAAAGTATAATGCACTTTTACAAAATGCAATAAGACGATTTAGGAAATCCTTTTACGCTAAGCATATTTTACATTTCAGGAAAGGAATTGTTGATATATGATTTTTTTTCTTGAAAAGAGTATTATGTAGTTGAAAGGAGTGAAAATCGAAGTTTAAAGTAAAAAATGTATTCAAATCTGAGAAAGTTTTTGTTTTTTATGAAAGAGTATTTATGTCGATATTTTTATTACTAATAAAAAAAGGATACTTACATTTTTATGGACGTAATCATTATTTCGTAATAGTGTTTTTAATTTTTGGGGAATGGACTTTTTATTATTTGTAACAGGCAAATACATTTTTCAAACTATAGTGGGTGTTTATGTTGTGATGCAATCTTTTTTAAAGTGAAAAATAAAACGCTTATTCAATAATAAATATTGTCAAACAAATATCGTATTCCTATCACGAATCATGCTGATAGATTGCAGGCAAGTGTTGCGAATTTGCGAAATATCCGCTACGATTCGGAGCCAAACTGAGAAAAATTAAAGTACTGATGGTTAGGTATTACTTTAAGTTATTACCCAAGTAGCATAAACTCATCGGATTTTGCTCGGCCGATCATCGAACTCCTCGTAAACTGATCCCGTAAGGCAAGATGACATCGTTCCGATCAGTATCCGAGCACAGTTTTCGATGAGCTACTTTTCATCGGAAAGTGATATCCTTCCGATCAACTTTCCCGATGAAAATAAGCCGCACTATATTCCATCGGAATACAATATCCTTCCAATCAAATTTCCCGATGAAAATATGCCGAGCTATATTCCATCGGAAAACGATATCCTTCCGATCAAGTTTCCCGATGAAAATTAGCCGAGCCATATTCCATCGGTTGACGATATCCTTCCGATCAAATTTCTCAATGAAAATATGCCGAGCTGTATTCCATCGGGAAACAATATCGGTTCAGTCAAATTTCCCGGTGAAAATTAGCCGAGCTATGTTTCATCGGAAAACTATATACTTCGATCAAATTTCCCGATGAAAATATGCCAAGCTACAGAAAATTGGAAGGTACGGTGGTCTCTGGGGTGCTAAATGCTAAATGCCAAGCTACATATTTCATCGGAAAGAGGTTGTAATAATCAAATATTCTGATGAAAATTTTCCCAATCTCAAATTTTTAATAAGTATGCAGTGTTGGTCTCATAAATCGTAGACTTGGTGGCGTATTGGTAGAGCGTTGGCTTTCCGCGCCGTTAACCGGGTTCAATCCTGGAGTTGGCCAGTCGCACCAGGTTGGGGGATCGCACTACGTCTGCAAAAGGTTGTGCCTCTGCTGCTCGTATATTGATCCAACTCTCATCGTATTTTGATTCAAAATTTATCGCCACGGAACTACACTGCTCGTATATTGCTCCAACTCTCATCGTATTTCAAGCAAAACTCATCGG
Organism: Uloborus plumipes; assembly: GCA_038373865.1. Lineage (NCBI taxonomy): Eukaryota > Metazoa > Arthropoda > Arachnida > Araneae > Uloboridae > Uloborus > Uloborus plumipes. The sequence goes on along the minus strand of JAXGGA010017281.1, from coordinate 18,536 downwards.
ATTTTGCTGGCTCGGATTATGTTTGGCCGATGATACATATTGGAGCAATTCTCAAAGAGAACTCATCGGAATCCGATCATCGGTCGATGAGAATTTCATCAGGTTTCGAAGAAAGGCCAATCATCGGCCGATGAGATTGTGCTACTATGGTATATTCATTTAAATATTTTACATTGCGAATTGCATTTGGCTGTGAAAATATGCATGCTATAAATTGCTATTTTTCACTCGTGTGCTGTGAGAAATTAGTCTTTAATTGTTTATATTTCATCAAATTTTACGAAAATGTTGTTTCAAAATTTAGGATAACAATTTTCTTGTATGATGTTCAGTTTTTTACGGTTTGATAACTTTTAAGAAAAAATCTTAAAGTCAAAAATAGGTTAAAAAAATAGTATTTTGAAAGAAATCCCTATATAATCATTGAAGTATAAGTAATACTTTTACGAAAATCTATAAATTATTGTCCATAGTAAAAAGATAATAATTGTTAAAATTTAAAGCTTATTATCAACTGTTAGCGCTAATGGATGATTAAAAAAAACGATTTTGGCCCAATTATGTCCTTGCTGGTTAATGCATGTTTTTTTTTTTTTTTTTTTTTCAATTTTTACTCATATATGTCAGCTTAAGCATACCTTTCATGTGAAAAAAGTTGCAGAAAACAAGTCATCTCTTAATTCCAATGGGCTCTTCAAGACTTGAATAACTGCAAGTAATGCAGTTTATTTGTCTACCACGCACCCACACATCGGGAAAAAATAAATAAAAATAATATGTAAACACAAACACGCACGTGCGTGCACATATACAGAGAACCAAACCCAGAATATGGCTTAGACAAACAGTATTTCGTCGTCTTTCTATTTTAAAGCACCTTGGCATCTCTTCAACACATTTTTATTCAGTTGCAGAATGTAAAATGCTGAGAAATATTACGTTTTATTTTGAAAACTATAGCTTTTTTCTCGAATGAATGCTGAACTACTGATATACAAGTATAATTTATCTGAAAGAAGATGCATTGTATTTTATATTTTAGTTCGTGACTTCTATCTATAGGAGAAGATTAGATTAAGGAAATCTGATATATGCAAATGCCTTAAGGGCAAACTGTCATGTCTTTCGGACTTTATAAGCATACTATACTGTCATACGTAAGTGTCTGGAAAAAAAATACAGCCTCTTTTTTTCCTCTAAATTGAATTTCAAAACAAGAGCTGACGTTTCTCGCATGTATCTACTTCAATCGTTAATCTCAAGACGAGTAACATTATTCAACGTATCTTGTTTCTTCTTGACTGTATGTTCTGATATCAAGGTTGATAGTTGAAAAAAATGACATTTAAATAACGAGCGGTTTTTTTTTTTTTTGGTTTTACATTTAAACTATTACATTTAAACTATTACTAAAAGTGGAAAGAAAAAAATGCTGTATTCGATAATGTGTGAAAGTTTTACTTTTGATATTTTAGATAGTGTAGTCATCTATTATTTAATCTTTATTTATTATAATTATAATTATTATTATTATTATTTGAAATTTCTAATGAAAATCATACCAACAAGTTCGTAAAAGCTACAAGATAAAAACTAAAAACTATACGTTTTTTAAACATACTTTTAAATTTTTGAAACAGCAATAGATTAAAAGTATAGTAATCAAAATAAATGTAATAATGAAAATATTATAATTTTATATCAAAACTATCTAAAACAGAAGGTAATTAAAATTAGAAATGTTTAAGCAAAGGTCCGTAGATTTTCCTTTATTTTATTTTATTTTTTCAATTATTTGTACATTATTTGTACAAAAACTTCGAAAACTCAATTTGGTCAATATACCTTTTGATTTTTTACGCGATTAAAACTATTTTTCACTTACGTATCTTTTTTATGGTTATTATGTGTACATCAAGGGCGGATCCACAAATTTTTCAAGGAGGGGGAGGTTGATTTTTATTACTTACTTTTTACTATGCATACTGGTTTACAAATGCATACTGGTGCATGCTATGCATACTGGTGCATGCTATGCATACTGGTGCATGCTATGCATACTGGTTTACGCAAGGGTTTTGGGCTTCAATTCTGAAACATTTCCGGAGACGGGCCCCAATCTTTCTTTCCGCAATTTCACTAAAACTCATATAACATTGCATTTTTAGAGTTTCAAAACTGAAAAACTACGGGTGAATAGTGCTCCAAGAGAGATCCGATCGCCCCCTAGTATCCGCCCCTGGTGTACCTGTATATCACCGCTTCAAGAAAACATTGCCAAATCCGCATTGCCGTATGATTTCGGGTCACCTGGAGGTTCCCTATCACTCTGAGGAGTTCTGAAACACTTAAAAGGGTACTCTGCCATGGGCAGGTAAACGGCAGTATCTGCAAAAATGAGTTTTCGAGATATTTGAAGAAACGCGTTTTTGATTTCCCACAAAGATCAATAAAACATTGAACTTCGAACATAAGCGATACTATATGTTTATACCGATATATTTTTTGCGTAATCGATTGAATTTTGACTTTGCAAGCGCTAAGAGAGGTAAAGCAGATACTGCCCTTTACCTGCCCTTTTCACTCCAATTGTCATGCGGAATTGACTGGCAGTCGGCAGTAACTGCAGAGTATGCTACTAAATGTCCAGTATTTACATATTCGACAACATGCGAAGTAGATATGTTATTACGAAATATATTATTGCATTGTGAATGTTTTATTTAAAAATATACTTAAATACCGTGTTCCTTGATATAGATTTAAAATAAACGAACGAAATATAATTAAAAAGTATAATAAAACTGTATTGTATTACGCAAAATATGAAGCAAAACTTGATGATTCTTCAGCCATTTTTACTTTCTTTTACTTAGTGAAGGAAGTATTGTGATCTCGAAGAAAATTTCACTCAAATTTCGGTCTATATTTTAATTTTGCTTGCCCCCGAATGAATGTTGAGTAGTTTTTTCGACCTATCAGCACGTGCATATGTACCTACTAACATATAAACAGCCGAAATATCCTTTTCGACCATGCCCCAGTTAATTACGATGAGTTTTCTCGTAACGTCTGTATGTACGTACGTATGTTTCTATGTATGTGCGTATGTATGTATGTATGTCGCATAACTCCAAAACTATATGCCGTAGAAGCTTCTAGTTTGGTATGTAGGCTCTGAGGGAGGTCTAGTTGTGCACCTCCCCTTGAGGTTGCATTCGAATGTTCCCAAAGGGGTCTTTTACCCCTTTGTGAGCTAAATCAATGTTAATTTCAATGTAAATTGAGAAAAATGATTTGGTACAACCACTTGGTGATATATCGCCAAACTTTTGGTCACCAAGTGTTTGCCGCCAAGTTGGCGACAAATTTGGTGAAAAATGATTTTTTTTTTAAAATTTGGATTCAATTTGGCGTTATTGGGCATATTTTGTGAAGAAATCACTTAATAATGTTAAAATTGGCGATATTTAGAAAATAAATCATTGAAAACATTATTTTGCATTGATTCGGGACAAACTGGGGGTGTAAATGTTTGAATTGTTATCTTGCTCACTCTAATGTACTATTTTAACACTTGAGGTATTTATTATGGAACTTAAACGTAAAAGGAAGTAGTGTGGCGTTCACATCAGATGTTTTAAAATTATTACAAATCAGTTAATGCTTTGTAATTTGCATCAAAACAAGAAATCACTTTGAGAAAAAGAGCGCTTGAAATGCTTGTTATGCTGACGATTTTTTTTATAGCACTATTAAAACAGCTAGGGATTAAACTACAAAAACTATCGTCTGTTAGTATGAAAGCAACTGTAATTAAAAGAAAACAAAACAATGTAAATAAAATCATTTCATTGCTGCATTTTTGTTTGTCGTCTGCCAAGTTTGGCTTGTGTATCTTTGAAATCGTGAAAAATATTGTCTGCTAGTGGAGAGAAACTTTCTTTGAAAGAAAAAAACCTGGTATGGACCCCACACTATTTACTTTTACGTGTAAATTTCTTAGTAGATGCCTTAAGTGTTTAAATAGTGCTTGGAATAAGCAAGATAACAATTCAAGCATTTACGCCCCATATGTACCACGAATGCAAAAAATGATTTACAACGATTCATTTTCAAAATAACGCCAATTTTAGCATTATTCAGTGGATTTTTCGCAAAATACCGCCAAAAGCGCTAAATTGAGTCCAAACTCATAAAATAATTTTTTTCGCCAAATTTGTCGCCAATTTGGCGATATGTTACCAAGTTGGCGACAAGCACTTGGCGACCAAAAGCTTGGCGATATATCGCCAAGTGGAAATGCCAATTTGTCTCACTCAAGTCTGCATTGATATTAACACTGATTCACCCCAAAAATGAATAAAACACCACCTTGGGAACATTCAAGTGCAACCAATGACCTCCCGTGACCTCCCATTAGGACACCCCTACTTTCGCTCAGTTTAGGTACAAAGGAAAACGGTTTTTGCGGCTTGATGCAAGTTTTGCACAGCGATTCATATTATGTTCATCCTGCAGACATGCAGAATACCGTTTACCTGCCCATCGTAACGAAAAATGCAGTTACTGCTAATTACCACTGGTTAAAAAACAGTTTTTTTTCATCGGAAACCAAAAAAAATGCTTGTACCATAAAACTAATGTAACATAGATTTCAAAAATGCAAAAAAATGAAAATCGAAAATTTTGCAGTTACTGCCCTTTACCTGCCCACGGCAGTACTCTATGTATGAAGTACTCTTACATAACGTTCACTTATTGGATACATGATTTGTATTGTTAGATATTTTAAATTTCGTTGCGTTCTTGATTGGATATTACATCCATTTTTTAATATTCTTTAGTTAATTCCAGCTTCGTACCGATTGGCGTAAAATATAAAACCAGACTGATTATTTCAGCAAGTTATGCAATTATTTATGAAACATGTAATAATTTTGAAATTTTTCAAAGTAGAATGATTCAATGTATAGGATTGCTATGTATCATTCTTTCTTTGCTTCCTTTCTTGATAGTGATTTGGTTATTAATAAATGTTATTAAATGCAAATTGTGAGGGGGTGGGGGGTATAGGATTTCTGTAAGAAAACGTAACGTTAATCGGAGAAATATGCAAGTTTGTTAATAGTACTGTTATGCTTTGTTAGTAGACAATACAGAGACTCTTTTACTCCTATATTTCATTACGTAAATACATGTTGGTGGCATCATTTCCTAATGTATAGTGGAATATGCCACAGCTATAGGCACTTCTGCAATACTAAGTTTCTTAAATGTGTTTCTAACAAAGAAAATTATTGTATACATAACCAATCAAATATTGCAAAAAAATGAATACATGTTTATGATCTTGTTTATTAAATTTTTAATGTAGTAATTGAAAACTTCACAAAGGTGGTGACTTCCACTACCCTGTGCGTAGTTTTTAGTATAAACGTGTTTTATGAAAAAAAGTAATACAAAACAAAATATGCACAGGAAAGTGTGACAAAATGCTTTCAAAATATATGCTATATGCATACATTATTTTTGATATTAATGTTATGCATGCATAGATCGAAGCTCTTATTTTCAGCATATTTGTTCAGGAGTAGAATTTTGATAAGGAAATAGTTATCGTAAATACAATACATTTCTTTTTCATGTCAAACTACAAAACGTGTTACATGGCTTTGCGAACAGGAAAGAAATCCCTATCCAAATGTTTCTTACACTCGTAAATAAACCATAATGTTGAAAATATTTTGACTTAAAATTGGGAAAAGAAATGAAAAAATATTTCTACGAAACTCAAAATAACTTGCTAAAAAAGTCATTCATAGTTAGAAAATGCAATAAAGAATTTAAATAAATCCATAATATAAAGTTATGTACATCTAGTTGGCTCTAAATAAACATGGTATTGAGTTCGCATGAATCTAAATACATTTTAAAGTCATTTATTTTAAAACGGTAAGACATATTTATGCAGTACATTTTAGATATTCGTGACTTGTCGTAAGTAAGGCAGCTCAAATCAATGTTATGGATGTAAATGTCTTAGAGAATAAATCTTACAATTTTAACGATTAAATTGATGCATTTTATTTTCAGATTTTCCTTGAATTTGTATTTGTACCTTGGCGTTTAAATGCATATTTAATGATCTTTTCAATGCTTTTCGTTTAAAATTAAAAGCGATTTAAAAAAATATTTCTTCCATTTGTCAAATTCTTGGTGTGTGGGATGATTTATAGTATAAAGTCAAGCAACCATAGCACAATTAATAACACACACACACACACATTTAGCAAATAAATCTGACTTTTATGACAATTGCCTATACAACTATCAGGAAAGCACGAAGTAAATAGCTGTATTTTATTTGATGGCGATTAGGTGAAGTGCAATTTAAATGAGTCTTTGAAACCTTAATTGAAAGTTTTGCTTAAACAATGTTGAAAGAAAAACCATATTTTTAAAATAATTCGATAACCTTTGTGCTTGAAAAGTGAAATTAAATAAACCAACGTAAATTGAAGAAAATAAATACCTTTGTGCGATAGATTTGAAGTTTAAATCCAACGTTAACGATGCACAAATATACAGGTATACTGCAGACACGTTTTCTGGGCTGCAAGGAGGTCCTTTCTCAAGAAAAAAGCACTTTTTATTTCACTTTTATCGGATGATTCTTCATCCTAAAGCTCACACTTCTTGCATTGAAAAAGGAGCTCCTTGTAGCCCCGAAACACGTGTCTGCAGCATACCTGTATATTTGTGCATCGTCAACGTTGGATTTAAACTTCAAATCAACGTAAATTGGTCGAAATTAACAGGACGCTGCATGCAGCTTTTCTCGGATGTATTTGCTCTTATAAGAGCTTACTTCTTTTGTATTGAAAAAAAAAATGGTTCTTTATAACAACGAAAAACAGTCTTAGTATGCTGTACTTTATTATTCTGCTCACAGTAATAACTATACGACGCTAATTGCAATATTTTATTTATTTAATTATTTTTAAGTGTTTGATATAATCTCATAAAATATTTGTCAATTATTGCCAGTTCAGCTCTATATTTTTGTTTTTAGCCGGAATTTGAAGGAAAAACATACACAAGAACTAATATGTTTACTTAGGAGCCTGCTCCACATTGATGTAAAGCAGAAAAATAAAGCAGAAACGTGATAGCCCGTTCCTATAGAAAGTACCCGGGTTTTCGGTTTCTGCCTTCGGTTTCGGTCGCGTTTTGAAGCTGATGTGGAGCAGGGCCCTTACTTGAAGTTTTCTGTTGTTTTATATTATGTAAAGCTTTATAGTCGCTGTATATTTTGTTACTGGCGGTACCCGCACGAGTTTGCCCGTGGTATAAAATTAAAAGTTCATTTGTAAAATAATTGACATAGAAGAAAAAATGCTTTATTTTAGTTATAATTCAACTATAATTCCTTCAAAGTATGATATAAAAATCTGATATGGACCCCACACTACTTAATTTTACGTGTAAATTGCTTAGTAGATGCCTTAAGTGCTAAAATAGTGCTTGGAGTGAGCAAGATAACAATTCAAACATTTGTATCCCTAGTTTGCTACGAAACAATGCAAAAAAATGTTTTACAATGATTAATCTCCTAAATATCGCCGATTTTAACATCATTCAGTGGATTTTTCGCAAAATATCGCAAATAGCGCCAAATTGAACCAAAAAAACTTTTTTTCGCCAAATTGGCGTCAAACACTTGGCAACTAAAAGCTTGGCGACATATCGCCAAGTGGTCGCGCCAATTCATATCACTTTTGTCTGCATTGAAAACACCGATTTACCCCATAAAAGGGGTAAAACATCCCCTTGGGGACATTCGAATGCAACCCCAAGGAGAGGTGCACAAAAATAAGCCAAAAGAGAAAATAAGAACAATTTTGTTGCTCACAGAAACCAACAGAAATCTTACCAAAGTTTAAAAGAAGAAGAAAGTTTTCTTTTCTAGCTTTAAAAACAAAACAATACATTTTCAGAAATGAAACACTTTAAAAAGAACGATGCAATATCGCAATTGATACGATATTTGGTTAATCTGTGCATTAGGTACCCTTTTCTCGCTAAATGGGCGATAGGCGCGCCAAGCGTGGTAACCCTGACTATTTTGCGTAGTTTCTCTCGGAGCTTTCAACTCCGCGAGACACGCAAAAACGCGCCAGTTGGTGACTTTTTGAAAACGCGCCAAGCATTGTCCCAAAGCACATTTTCACCGGGAAAAAGACAGGGTTGCCAAAGAATTGAAACAGAAAAATACTACGCCTCCTCTAAAAAAATATACTACAAAATACTACTGTTTCCAAACGTTGCCAAAATCAATATTGCTGAAATGCGAAATCTATGAAAATGAAAAAAAAAAAAAATCCGCCAAATCTTTTAATTAAGTCATTAGTATATTGGAAACAGGGTTGCCAGAAAAATACTACGCTCCTTATTTGGGCCAAAAAAATACTACCGTAGTATCAAAAATACTACGTCTGGCAACGCTGGAAAAAGAACGAAACAAAAATAAGTATGAACACGTAACCATGGTAACAACATGAAAAGTTGATTTCCGTTGATAAAATAATTCATTTCATCTCTATTTTCAAACAAATTTTATTCTCGGCTGAACCATTTTAGAATCGTTTGGCTTGCTTTACTGAAGGTAAGCCTTGAATTCCGGGATTCTAAAAACAATTATTACAGCTCTCCTGATGATCGTAGAAACTTCGAAAAAACTTCATTTTATGCAGAAAATTTCAAGCTTTCGAATGACATAAGACTTGAAAATGTGTATGAAATATTTCTTCCCTATTTTATCGAATTTCCGCTAAGAATTCGAATAGAAAAAGAACGAAATGGAATTTTCGAAAAATCGCTTCGAGGTGCAAAACTACATGCTACAAACTAATTTTGTGCCAAGTGGCATGAAAATCGACCGAATGGTTTTGGCGCTACGCGCGTAACAGACAGACAGACAGAAAGAAAGAAGGAAAGACAGACCCACCTTCAGCTTTATTATTAGTAGAGAAGAGATGACCAAACTGCGCTGATACTTTATTTTAAGCTAGTTTATAATTTATTATATCACTTTATTTCACTGTTGATGCCTCATTTTGAGTAACTTGTGGGGGGGGGGGGGATGAACAATAATGCAACAGCAATGCGTTGGAAATCAACTGAAAAATAAAATATCCTGTCGATGGAAGAGTTATATTTAGCCAATCATTGTATACTAAGTCGTTAATAGAAATGATAATTCTCTTTTTATCTGGCTTGATAACTCAGTTAATTTAAAAAAAAAAAAAAAAAAAAAAAAACAGAAACTGCGTAACTTCAGCCTTTGTTCATTTTTCAGGAAAAAAAATGAAATATAAAATGCGTATGAAACATTTTTTTTCTTTAGAAAAGGCTTAGTATTCACATTCAAAATTCAAAATACAAAACGTTTTTGATATTAAGTTTAGGCTCGGTCATTAAAAACTCATTTGCACTTCCCGTTGTTTGCTTCTTCCTTTTTCCAATGTATTTTTAAAAGCTTGCATATTGTAGTTGAGTAGTATCACAAACAAAGGGACACACCCATACATAACTGGTATACTATTTTTACTTTCTTCTATATCTAATATATAGAAGAAAGTATTGGTTTCGTGAAAATTTTCGAATGTCGAATTTTGACGGATTTGCACGTTTTGAGGTGCGCTGAGTCCATTTCGACCATTTTTGGAAAATGTCTGTCTGTCTGTGTGTGTGTGTGTCTGTGTGTGGAGTCTGTATGTGTGTGACCAGTTTTTGTGGCCGCGCTAGAGCAAAAACTACTGAATGAAATCGAACAAAAATTTTTGCACATATGTACCACCATGTGAACTGGTGCACCTGACTTTTTTTAGCGAATTCCTCCAAGGGGGGTGGAGCAATCGCACGTGTTCTGCGCGGGGGTGATTGCTATATCTCAGGAAGTAACCGGCGGAATCAAACGAAAATTGGTCCATAGGTAGACCCTACTGAGTACAGGTGCTGATTCAATTTGTTTGTCAATATCTCGAAGGGGGGTGGAGCAATCGCACGTGTTCTGCACGAGGGTGACTGCTATATCTCAGGAAGTAACCGGCGGAATCAAACGAAAATTGGTCCATAGGTAGACCCTATTGAGTACAGGTGCTGATTCAATTTGTGTGTCAATATCTCAAATGGGGGTGGAGCAATCAAAAGTGCTTATTTTGTCATTGCACCTCCTGTATCTCGGGAAATATTGCTGCGATTTGAATGAAATTTGGAATAACACTAACCCAATATGGAAGCAAGCATCGATTAAATTTTGGCGCCAATCGCCCCAGGGGGAGGGTGGGGTGATTTTTGCGCTTAGTCAGCAATGCGAAAAATTAATTCATTAAAAAATCGCTTTCACGCTATTTAATTATCAAAACAGCTGAAAACTTTCAATGATTTGAAATTTTTAACTGTTGCCAATTTCTTTTTACTAACAAATAAAATGTTTGCAATTAATCTAAACAAGGCTTTTGCAATGATTTCCAATTTCGCTCATTGATTCTGCATTTGCAGGGTTATTACGATAATTGGGAAATTGTAGCTGTCTCCAATTACTCGGGCGAGTACGTATTTTATTTTGTAACCGGAATTCATAAGATAGATATAGAAGAAAGTTTCGTGACGGCCACGACAGCTAGTTTTAAAACGTCACATTATCTGGTGATTATTTCATGGTGAACCAATTGCACATATTCTCTTGGACTTTGCTTTTATGTTTAATATTATGTTTATGACAGTTTGCATTGATTTTTTTCTTGTTCATTGAAACTATATGATTCAGCTTGGAGTTTTTCGCAGAGTTAGCATTTTATATATTTTTTTAATTTTAAGATCAATAAAATCGTAAGTGGTGTGTCATGTGATAGACAACCATGCATCAATCATCTAAGAAAAATGTTGTTAATTTCAATTTTTTCAATCAGAATTCTAGCATTAGCAAATTACTATTCTTCTTTAAACATATTATCATACCTTTTGTCTCATAAATATCGCATCGCTATAGAACGTACCGTATTTTAAAAGAAAGATCGTGTGGCTAAACCAGCGCCATTTTTACCCCAGCCCCAGTATTTTAATTGACAAACCTCCCTTGAAACGGGGGGGAATTCTGAATTGGGGGAGGGGGTCAATAAAAATACAGTCCCCCCTGGGGGGACTGTATTTTACAGAACGAACCACGAATACAGTCCCCCCAGGGGGGACTGTATTTTAATTGACCCCTCTGACCCCCTTACCCAATTCGGAATTCCGTCCCCCAATTCGGGGGCGGGGGGTCAATTAAAATACAAAACTGTATTTTAATTGACCCCCCGTCCCCAATTCGGAAGGACGGGCCTGCATCTAACTGCATTTTAATTGAACTTATACGTTTTCTTCGGCGCTTCTGTATTTTAATTCCTCATATGTTTAAGAAAATTTTATTTTATTATTTTTTATTTATTTATTTTTTTAGGGTGAAATATATTTAAATAATCATGCAATATGAAAATGAAAGCAATAACCAATGAAAAACCTTGTGCCACGAAAATAGCCCGAGAACGAAGGAAAAATAAAAGAAAGAAGGAAAAAAGAAAGAAAGAAAGAAGAAAATGAAGATCTGTATTCGTATCGGTTTTACGTTTGACGGATCTTAAACGGACATTTTACAGTCTTAAATCTTTTCACATAAATTGAAATTATGTAAAAAGTTAACTATAAAACCCTATTAAAATTCATTTAAGTTAGATTCTACATCGTATAATTTATCTTATCCCTATCTTATAAACTTATGCACCCGCGAACAGGCCGTAAAATCTACTAAACATTCATTCGGGGGTGAGTAAAAAGGAAATTTAGGCCGAAATTTGAGTGAACATTTTTTCACGATTACAATACATCCTTCACTACACCTGCAAAAAAAAAAAAAAAAAAAAAAAAACTATTCTTTACAGTATAATTTTAGCAGCCGAGTTTCTAGTTTAAAACTGTAAAATGCACAGTAATAAGCTGTAAAATATCTAATTTTGCAATTTGTTACTGTGAGTTTTAGCGTTAAACTGGAACCTCTGCCGCCAGTAATATACTGTAGAAACAAGTTTATTTTTTGCAGTGCACGTCAGGGGAGTCCAGGGGGGGGGGGGGTTATGGCGCAAGTTGCACCATTAAAATTTGGTCGTACAATTTGGCTACGAGAAGGTGGATTTTCATTTCGTGATATTGACGAAAGACTTGGGGGGAAATGTTTCCATCTTGCATGATTATTGGAAGCTATGGTCAAGGGATGGTACTACCTCAAGCAGATCGAGTTCCGAGCTGCCACGTGGCACGACTGAGAAGGAAGATCGCCGAATCTTGCGTACGGCTGTGGCGCATCGTACTGGATATGCGGCTGACATTCGAGCTGCAGTTGGTACCGCCGTGACCCAAGGAATGGTAAGAAAGGACAGCTCCGAACCAGGCAGCCTGTAGCCGGTATTCCATTGACTGCAAACCATTGCCGTTTCCGATGCCAGTGGTGCCAAGACAGAGCTCACTGGAGGTTGGAGTGGAGATCTTTTGTAATTTTTGATGAAAACAGATTCTGCCTTAGTGCCAGTGGTGGCTGTATATTGGTCAGAAGGAAGCCAGGGGGGACCGCCTGCATCCAAGCGGTGTACGACCTAGACACACGGGACTCACACCTGAAGTCATGGTCTCTGGAGCAATTTCCTACGACAGCAGGGGCACTCTTGTACTTATCCCAAACTCACTGACTGAAAATTTGCCATCAGTCTGGTAATTTAACCCTACACTGCATGATTTTTTATTTTTCGTAGAAAAAAATATATGTGTTTGTCAATGTAATAAGAAAACATGGAAAAATATTTAAAAAAATTTAACTCTAAATTTTCACCCCTTTCTAATTAAAAATAGTTTCGTTGCCAAATGGCTACACCATGCATTCAACAGATAAAAATGATTGTAAATGATAGTCTTGAAATTAGTTCTTTTTTGTAAAAAAATAGAGGAATTGAACATTTGGTACTCTGTACTCTTGTAATCCTTTACATTTTGACATTTTACATTATTTTTTATATGTACTTGTACTTTCCGATGATCAATTCTGTCAAATCTGATGTCTTTTGGAGGCTCTCTCGCGCAAGCTTTCTTTCTTTTCTCTTTTTTTTTTTGTTTTGTAACTAGTTCCTCTATAGCTCATGGTCTCTTTTTAATACGCTTTTATTAATTTCACATGTGGGTTTGTTTGTATGTATGTATGTATGTATGTAACTCTGAATAAAAGATAAAATTTACGTTCTTTGCAAATATAAAAGTAATATATTTAATATTATTTTTAATACTAAAGGCTAAACTGTATTGCATATTGATGTATTATAAGTACATGTAAACTTAAGTGCGGATATTTAGTAGTTTTGAAAATCAGAGGGAAACCCGTGATGATCACAGCGCATTCCAATGTAAAAGCGTATTTTTTAGTTTTTTTTTTTTTTTCAAAACTATATTTTAAAATTATTAATGACTTTACTTGTCCGTGTAAGCACAACGTTTGTGCTAACTAAAATCTAAAGTGAACACGTTTTAAAGGCTTTTCCCTATTGATTTTTCGTTTGTTCACTCTGTTGAACATCAACTAAGCATTGATAATTGCGAGGTCTTATAAACGGTAGAACAGCCGAAAGTACCACTTTTGGGTCCGCATGATTATATTATACCTTCCAAAAAGAGAAAGAAGCTAGCGCGAAACATAAACAAAGCACATACTTCATGAATTGTAGAGATGAATCGAAGTGTTCTCTGGATGCTTACTGCATAATGTTGCCAAATGGCTACAGACGTGTATTATGTCCTAGATTTTTTCCAAATAATTATTTTGATGTAAAACGCATCTTAAACGAAAGATAAATGTTTATTTTATTCATGTTATTTTTTTTAAAGACGAAGAAAAATATTTCATTGTAAAAAATAATTTCAAAACATGGTAGTTTGAGTGATTTTAAAAGCTATCCATTTGGATTCATTTAAGAGCATGTAACAGACCAGTGCTGCCATGCATGGAGGATAAATGGTGATAATTGCTTTAAATATACCCAATACTTGCTTTTTATGCATTGAGTTGCCTTATGGCTACATTCTGCTGTTCATAAGGAGGACAAATTGTCCATGTAGCCAATTGGCAACACCATGCAGTGTAGGGTTAAAGAGTAGTACAGCCCTTCATGAGTAGCATTCAAGGGAGAGTTTTCCAACAGGATAACGCTCGCCCTCACATCGCTACTGTAACGCAACGTGCTCTACAGAGTGCTGACATGTTACCATGACCTGCTAAATCACCAGGTCTGTCTCCAATTGATAACGTATGGAATATCATTGGACGCCACCTCGAGCATCATCAACAGTCAGCAATGACGGTCCTAGTATTGACACAGCAAGTGCAACAAGCATGGCACTCCTTACCACAAAGTGACATTCGGCACCTGTATGGCATAATGCATGCACGCTTGCAGGCTTGCCTTCAAAATTCTGGAGGTTACACCCTCTATTAAATTCACATAATTTCACATTTGTACATCATTTTCTTGAGCTAAAATTAACCAATGATCTTGTACATTTGATGAATTAAACATGTTAACTAGACAATTGCATTACCCAAATTTCATTACTCTACAATAATTTTTTCTTGGTGTTGGGATTTTTTTTTTCCGCCAGTGTATGAATGAATTTAAACTTTTCAGAGATTCAGATTATTTTTAAGTGAAGACAATGAGCACACCAACGTTCTTAAAGCGCCAGTACCAGTTGTGAATTAAATTGCAAACTAAAATACAAAAAAAAAAGTGCCTGCGAAAAGAATGAAAATGATTTTCGTCAATACTTTGCAATAGACACTCTAAAACAACATTCACAAAAAAAAAAGCACACATGAAATTAATGTGCAATCAAGTATCGTGGGATGTGTTTCGATGAATAATGCATGAACAGAAAAATCACTTGAAAGAAATAACGCGGTTTTCACTAAAAGCAAAGCGAAATCTAGATTGTTATAACAGAAATACGTGCAAACCAACCCTAGGAGATCAGCGCCACAAGCGGCGACAACGGTAACTTCGCCTTGTACGAGATTTCCTTTGTTCTCCGGCGTGTCTGGCTAGCCGCTTAAGGATCGCAGGTAGCCATGGCCAGGGGAAGCGTGAAATGTACCAATACTTAAGTCATGCGGGTTAAACCGTACCATTGCTGCGGCTTGTGTGTTAAATTATCTTTAGCTACTACAGTCTTAGCCCTTTCAGCTTCATTGAAAGGGTAGCCCCCCTTATACTAAAAAGATCAGTTCTGTTAAATGTTCTTCACGTAAAAGAACTCACGCTCTCTCACCAAATGCATATCACGATCTGTATCAGAATTGGTAATTGTCTATTCCACTCCAATGATTCTAAAATAAGGACGAACCTGCAGTCTCTGGATGTCTTATCCGTGGTGGCTCGATTGGTAAGGCGTCGGACTCGTGACCGGAGGGAACCGGGTTCGATCCCAGGCGATCAAAGATCCACCGTCTTGATTAATGGTGGCTGGGGGACGTTAAAAATGTCGTGGCCACAAAGTCCTCCAAGTGAAACGATACCTTTGGGGGTCCTGGGCCAAGGGTTTGTTCGACTCTTGGTTCTGGTTCAAAAAGAACAGAGCGTTCTTCAGGACCCTATCCCGGTTAAACCACGAGTTGTGGAAAGTACGGGGGGCCCTGGAGTGTGAGAAGTCTCTGAATGGCATTACTCGGAGGTTGGTATATTGCATTTATTAAAACTGTCTGTTAGTAAAGAACGAAAAATAATTTGTAACACGTTTCTTAATTTAGGTCTAAAAGAGATGTTAAATCAATATATGCTTGCAAATCTAAAATACATTTATCCAAAAAAAACGAAATTGCATCTTGAACGCGAATGACCCTAATAGCCTAACAATTCGCCCAACTCCACCAAGATATATTAAAATTTATTATGTTCGGGAAAAGTGCGCTAGTAATTTGCTAAATTAGTGCATATTAGGGTGGAGTGAAAATAATGAATTTTTGATTTTTGTATACGGGTACATTTTATTTACTGGGCAATTCCACGGTAACTTTCGTTACATTTTGACCAACGCTTAGGCATTTAGCACCTCAGTACAGACAAATATTGTCATACAAACCTTGCATAAAAGTTTTCTATGAAAATGACAGTCAAAAGCAAAATTAAAATGCAAAAATATTCGATGCATTAAAATTTTTCAAAACTTAGCAGTCAAAATTAAGGCAGTAACTTACGTTACACAAAAAGGGAATGACATAATATGAAAATTGGTTCGAAGGCAAATTTCTGCTCGATTACAGCTGTTTTCTTGTTTGAAGTATAATTTATCAGTTCCTTATAATGCTCAGGAATTGATTTTCATTAATTTAAAAATTTATTTTAAAAATTGGGAATTATGGGAGTTTTTGACTGGGTAACTTACGCTACAGTAACTTACGTTACAAAATTTACTTACATCCAAATCTTTATTACAAAAATTAATGAATGTAAATTACAGCTTAGTTTAGATCAAAATATTGAAAATTAACAATTATAAATTGAATTTATAGAAATTTAATACCAAATTCAATGAACAATCGAAAATATTACATAACATAAAACTTTTAAATGCATTTAGTCACTGTTATTAACAAGTTCAGGTAGGTACAATTTTTCGAATCACGTTTTCTCATAATAAATTTCATCTATCGTTTCTGGCCATATATAATAGGTTCCAACAGCAGCCATTACTTTTACTTTAATCTCGTTTTCTTCAATAATTGTCACAACTCAAGGATACAATGTATTTTCGTACTTCATCACACACCATTCACCGGCTTTTATCTCTGTTTTTTCTTCTTGTTCCTTGAAATGCTTAACTAAACGAAACCCCACAGTTTGTCCATTTCTAGTTCTCAAATGTTGATTGTCAATGTGCGGATCTTCAGAAAATAGTTTTGATAAATTTTGCTTTTTCTGACATATTTTAGTACCATCAAGAGTGACTTTTATTTTCGAATCCGTAATATAAACATGATTTTTCACATACCCTTTTTTCAGCGCATCTTTCTGCAGAGTTCAGTGGCATTTTAATGCAGAATAAAATATATTTCACATGTAAGAGATAAAATATTTTTATATTTGTTTTTTCCAAAACATGTTTCAAAACTTTAAAGCATAACAGAAGTCCATTTCTGAATAATTTTTAGTAAATTACCTCTTAAATATTCCGAATGCAGTGATATAGTTTAGAGATAATTAATATCTTAAAAGCCAAAAAGAAACATGTAATTTATTATAGAGGTGTATTGTAATCTTATTAACAAATAGAGATATTTTAAGAAATATGATTAATTTAAATTAAGTAAATACAGTACATTTAAAGGAATTCTTGAATAAATTACTTCTACTAACCACATAGGTTTATTTCACAATTTACTTTCTTTCTAAACGCAAGTATTTAAGTTCTACTAAGGTAACTTACATTACCTGCATATTTCGGTAACTTACGTTGCACATTTTGATTGTAGCACAAAAAATTAAATAAACAATATTAAAAAAAAAACTTTAACTATTTGCTTAATACACACTTATAAGATAGAAAATATAGCATTGTTAACATTGCATTGCCCTTTCTTTATGCACATCATGAACTTGAATATGTTTTTGGTAACTTACGTTACATAGAACAGTGCGTTTTTGAAGTTTATATAAATCACATAATTTAAGTGAAAACATTCGTTTAAGCAATTCAAAATAGTGAACTAAAGTGTAATAATCAATATTCTTCCTTTAAAAAAGTTATCTAAAGCAAAAAATTGAAACTTACCAACGTTGAAAGATTGATCATTTGCCTTACCAAAAGTTAAATATTCCATTTCCAACTTCAAAGTGCTGCCAAACTAAAAATACTACATTCTTGACAAAATATTAGTATAAATAATAAACTTCAAACATTTTTAAATAAAAAAATATGCAAAACAGACGCATTGCTGTAGTTTTATTTTTCCAAAGCTTTTCCACACTTGCATGGAATTGCCCTACTGTGAATGAGGCTAAATAGCAATTCTGTAAAGTATTTCATTTTTGCGACATCATCTTTAGTTTGCGCACTTAGCTTAAAGTTTTGAAATTTTTGATCTTTTTTAGATTGTTTATTTATTTTTTAATATGGCAAGTGAAAAAAATAGTGACTGGTGGTTATTAAATGAAAAAGAAAGGTCTGAAATATACAAAGATTTTTTTGAACAATTTCAGATTGTGATTTCAGTTCAAGCACTACGCTCAAAGTTCATTAAATTTCTCGAAATTTCTGACATTTTCAACATTTTTTAATTTAGTATTTTCGCTCAGAAACAACTTAAAGTGTCATTAAAACATTTTCTCAATTGATTTGTTATTACTTTGAACTGCGCAACTCTTCGCTTGCTCATGTAGAATTACCCAGGACTCACCACGGGA
>JAXGGA010017280.1:0-24709 GCA_038373865.1 Uloborus plumipes | reverse complement strand
GAAAGACGATAGTTTTATATCACATGCTTATTAAAGTTTTTTTTCAGAGTAATACATTAGTTGGAGATTTAGTCTTTTTCCTTTGACTTTACTTCGAAAGATTGCTTTCATAATGCTTATCAGAAATGTTGTTTTAGGAAAAAAAATATGTACTAGGGGAGAAATTAAACGGGATTCAAAAATAAATTTTTAAACTAGTAATCAATAAAGCGGATGGGTCATTCCATGTCAAGTGATCCAACGTTTTTTACCTTACATTTTTGTATTTCTTTCACATTTGGCTCATCAATTGTACCCCTTGAGGTAATCAAAAGTCTCAATTTTTGGATTTTTATCTCTATTATTTTTTCATTTATGAGACTTTGAACTTTGGAAAAACCCTCGTTTTTCCATGGATAAGGGTACATAAAAGGGACCATAACTCGGCACCAAATATAGATAGAACAATTTGGTAAATGGAATTTTAAAGTACGTTAGTTGCCGCTTAATCTGATATGCAACATGACTAATTTGATAAAAATTTTCTTTTTCAAAAAATGAAATTTAAATTTCAAATTTGAATTTCTCGAAAAACATATAATGAATTTTTTTGAAAAAATTCTCAAAAATTCTTGTGTATTTCATCTATGTTTGTACAAATTTTTAGATTGGGATCTCAATGGGATCATATTTTGTTGAATTTTTGAATAAAAATGTATAGGAAAAAAATGATATTTTTTAGATTCTATTTATTTAAATACTAAGCTCTCTTGCTTGTGATGGTCTAAAAAGTAGTGAACAAACATGAATATGTTTAAAGTGAGCTAGCATGAGCTTATAGATTTGTCAGGTTCACCCCCCTCCCCCCTTCCTCCCCCGCACAATCACTCTTTTTTAACAGCCATATGTTTAAAAAAAAAACTCTTTGATACAAAATGAATAGCAAACTTATTTAAAGTTGGTAAATGAGTTTCCTTATAACTAGACGAAGTATCCCCCTCCTTCACCTAAATATACCATTAACGCTGTACTATTATGACGTCTAACCTGGGGATTGAATTGACTATTATTTTTACTCTAGGTAAGTGAGCTAGCATTAACCTGTAGATTGGTCAGCTCCCCCTCCCTTCCTTCCTGACCCAACCATTTTCCCTCCCAAACTGTTTAAAATGCTAAAACAAAGCTTCTTTGATACAAAATGAACAGTAAACTTGTTTAAAGTTGGTAAATGGGCTTCCTTATAACAAGGCAAAGTACAACCCTTCCCCCACCCAAATATACCATTAACGCTATACTAATATGACGTCTAACCTGGGGATTGAATTGACTATTATTTTTACTCTAGGTAAGTGAGCTAGCATTAACCTGTAGATTGGTCAGCTCCCCCTCCCTTCCTTCCTGACCCAACCATTTTCCCCCCAAACTGTTTAAAATGTTAAAAAAAAGCTTCTTTGATACAAAATGAACAGTAAACTTGTTTAAAGTTGGTAAATGGGCTTCCTTATAACAAGGCAAAGTACAACCCTTCCCCCACCCAAATATACCATTAACGCTATACTAATATGACGTCTCACCTAGGGATTGATTTGAGGATTATTTTCCCCCTAGGTATATATTGTTTTTCAGACGAAGTATTTCGTTTTCAATCCGAACTTCACAAAGTGTACTTCCATTCAAAATCTGAATTTAAACTTATGGTTCATTTCATCCCCTCCCCCAGCACCAATCTTCAATCTTGAAGGGAGGGAATAAATGGGCCGCCCCAAGATCATAGCAAAGAGCAAAATAGCACCTGTTTCTCCTTGTTATCGTAATGTTTTCCCATTATTTTTACACAAAACTGAAAAGAAATTAAAGTGTCACGTTATACGTCAGTCCCCATCACTGCCTTTCTTTTCTCTTATTGGGCAAAGCTCATGAGCTAATAGGAAAGAGTAACAAACAGAATAAACTGAAACACTACCAGACATCAGTAGAGACTAAGGCTTTGAAATGGGGCTAGGCGGGATGATGAAAAAAATAAAAGTTTGGAGTGGAAAGGTAGGGTAAGGGGGGTGGGGGAGCAATCTGTAAAGAAGTTAAACAACATGTGAGGTTGTGCTCAAAAAAGCAGTGTTTGTTTAATATATATATATAGATATATCTTGCTGCATTACTTTCCTTTACAACAAAATGAAAAAGAACACAAACGATTAAAAAAATTAAATAACAGCTGCACACTAGATAATGTGGAAAGATAGTTATGGAGACACAGACATATGATCTGATATTTTGATTTATTTTCAGTTTTGTGCAAAAAGAATAGAAAAAACGATGAAAACAAGGCGAAACAGTGCTATTTTGCTGTTTGCTATGATATTGGGGCGACCCATTTATTTCCTCAATTCAAAATTGAAGATTGGTGCTGGGGTAGAAGATGAAATGAATCATAAAGTTAAATTTCAGATATTGAATGGAAGTACACTTTGAAGTTCGGATCGAAAAGAAACACTTCGTCTATAAAACAATATATATACCTAGGGTGAAAATAATCCTCAACTCAATCCCCAGGTTAGACGTCATATTAGTATAGTGTGAATGGTATATTCGGGTGGGGAGGGGGATACTTCGTCTAGTTATAAGGAAACCCATTTCCCCACTTTAAATAAGTTTACAATTCATTTTTGTATCAAAGAGTTTTTTTTTTTTAACATTTTGAACAGTTTTGAATTAAAAAAGAGTGATTGTGCGGGGGAGGAAGGGGGGAGGGGGTGAACCCGACAAATCTTTAAGCTCATGCTAGCTCACTTTAAACATATTCATGTTTGTTCACTACTTTTTAGACCATCACGAGCTAGAGAGCTTAATATTTAAATAAATAGAATCTAAAAAATATCATTTTTTTCCTATACAGTTTTATTCAAAAATTCAAAAAAATATGATTCCATTGAGATCCCAATCTAAAAATTTGTACAAACATAGATGAAATACACAAAAATTTTTGAGAATTTTTTCAAAAAAATTCATTATATGTTTTTCGAGAAATTTAAATTTGAAAGTTAAATTTCATTTTTTAAAAAAGAAAATTTTTATCAATTTAGTCATGTGGCATATCAGATTAAGCGGCAACTAACGTACTTTAAAATGCCATTTACCAAATCGTTCTATCTATATTTGGTGCCGAGTTATGGTCCCTTTTATGTACCCTTATCCATGGAAAAACGAGGGTTTTTCCAAAGTTCAAAGTCTCATAAATGAAAAAATAATAGAGATAAAAATCCAAAAATTGAGACTTTTGATTACCTTAAGGGGTACAATTGATGAGCCAAATGTGAAAGAAATACAAAAATGTAAGATAAAATTTTTCTCAGATTTTGGATCACTTGACGTGGAATGACCCGGATGCTTATTTTCATTATGAAAAGATATTCTTCTACCTTTTCCATTATGAAAATGAGAAATTGAGACAGTTTTGTAAATTTCAGTCTATAGTTTATTCTCTTGCACTTTTCAAGTACCTAATCAAGACGAGCTTCATATTATCATCTGCAGTTTTCAAGCTGCATTGATCTGCTGCTTTGTGAAACAGCAAAGAACAGAAAAATTAAAATTACGAGTATTTGCATTATATGTTAAAGAATGAAGAGCAATATAGCATTCGCATTTATTTCAGTTGCCCTAGAAGAAGAATGATATTGCATACTACTTAGCATTAATGTTTATCATAGGAAATGAAAAACAAATTAACGCTCTTCGTCAGTTAACACTACGAAATATTTTGCTTTAAATAAAGATGGGTCTTCAATTTTTCTTTGACGATATAGATCTAAAATGTTACGCTACATTTAACTTTTCATGATATAGTTTGGAGTATTACCATATGTTTGTCAGATGATAAACAACATAGTAAAGGTTAAAATCTTATTGAAATTCATTCATGTTGGCTAAGGGCTTGGTTTTCAGGGCTTTGAATAAAAATTATGAAATGTATACACTTGATTTTCTCTACTCTGAAAAATCATGGCACATAACAAAGTGTTCGACTTTGGAGATGTTCGCTGTAGATTAAACTGGATAGTGCATATGTATTTGCCAAGATCTTCCAAATGTGTTCATAATATCGATGTGTTCACACTAAAAAGTGTTAAGTTAGTGAGAATCTACTTAATTTCCATCTTGGATGCTTTCAAACTTACATAAATTACTCTAGAGAAACCTTTTTCAGCATTTTTACTGGATCAGACTACCTTGTTTCATTTGTAATTGGCTGTACGTGCAAAGATAATCTCCTACAATTACGCTATGTAATAATGATTTTTTCGTCTATTTAATATTTAGTACAATCTGCCTATTAAGCTTAGTTTATACAAGAAAAATATGTATACCAGTGTAAGATTCTTCTCTGAGAAAAAAATATAAAGCTTCCGTTTAGCAGCTACAGTTTTTTTGATATAATCGAAACAATTTCAAGGATCTTTTGAAACATTTTATGTAAACGTAATTAACTATCAATTTATTATTTTAGGTTACATCAACTCTCAAACATAAAAATATCCTATAATATTTCAGACTACGGAAGGAAGAAGCATTTTTTCTGTCACGAATTTAGACAAAAAATGCTTTTAAAGCGTTCTTTACTTGATTCTTTTTCCGCCTTGCAACAGGATCGCATTAAACAGCCAAATATGCTAACTGCCGGGAATTTAAACCTCAGGCACTGTGCCTCATTCGCATATTTTCCTCATTTTAATCTGTATCATGCTTGGCTGTTTTTATCCTCTCAGTTGAGTCTGCTTTCTTTGCCGTAGACGGCCCGTTGCTCTCTTTCCGCGTATGTGTTTGTAGTTGTTCTTTACAGAATGCTAAGGCTCTTGTTTCTTCATCTTTTAAAATTGTTAAATTCATGGCAGGTTGTAAAAATTCTAGCATGTTGGCCGTTTTCTCAAAAGTAATTCTATACTTTATATCTTTGTTAATTCGATAGCATATTTTTTAAGCAATAAATGAATATATTTTCTTTAACTAGAACTATTTTAGTGTTGCTCACTGAAAAAAAAAAAAATATTCTTTACGAAGTTTTGTTCTGGCACGAGCTCTGAGATTAAACTGAGCAGGTTTTAAAATAGCTTCGATACTTTTTGAATTAAAATAAATGCTGCGCTGAAAATTGCTTACATCTAAATATTTTTTTTTCGTGTGTGATGGGGGGGGGGAGGTATCGATACCTCACTAAGGGCCCTTACTTGTTCCCCTTTACTAAACCAGCCCTTTAAAGAGCAACCATTAAAATACACAATGTTATTTTTCCGCTATGTACCGAACAAAGGAATCCAAACTGCCACATCATTTACATTTTGGGCTCTAAACCTATATTAGAAGTTCAAAATAGATAAATATATGTAGGTATGTAAGGTAGAATTTGTTTACTGCCAACATAAAGGTTAATTTAGTGAGAATGGGTTGATCATATTTGGAAAATTTATATTTGTTTGGATGGTTGTAAATATACCCTGTGAGAAATGAGAATCCAAAACATTCCTTGATTAACTCATAATTACATAAAACGTTTCTTCAACAATCCCCTTTATGTTTCAAAAGTAACATTTATGATATGTAAACGTAAAAGGCCTATCATAATAACAATGAGCAATCTGACGATATAAATATTTGCAGAGAAATTTCACAGAAAACCACGAAAAGAGAGAGAGAGAGAGAGAGAAAATTACAAATACACTTAATCTATTAGCAATAATCACAAACATAAATGCCTTTCACAGCACCGGCACAATCTGTATGTGCCCTAGTTCTCAAGTGTATTTTAAACACTTTGGTGTTTCGGTTTACACAACAATCTAATTCTACCCTCCAGCAATTGTTTCACTAACAACGATAAGTAATTAGTACAAAACCTGTGATGATTGGGAAAAAGTTCAATATTTTATCAACAAAATAGTGAAGTGAAAAACATTTTTTACCTCTAATTTCTTTCAACAATAGGCTCTAAAAATATCGTAGCTGAAATTTTAGAGCATCAGTCCTCACAACTTGACAATACAGAATGTGAACCGTTTTCTACTACTTTAGCAGGAGCTGAAGTACACAAAAGAACAGGTTCATGTTCTCTCTAGTAGTGTGGGCAACATTAAGGTTAAAAAACACTGGCATGTCGGTTTTGGTGCCTTTTCTAAACTTTGGTGTGGAATATGGGAACACTCGCAATGAAAAGCACACTTTTAATAAAATCCAATTCTATTATTACTGTAATTTATGATTACAGCATTCATCCGCCAAAGTAATTTGTAATTTACTGTAGTGTTATTTTACTGAAATATCGTTATATATATAAATATATATATGCACTACTTTTAAGGGTATTCTAAAAGAAACCGATATCGAACGCATTCTTTTGAAAGGCCGAATGCTTTTGTTTCAATATTTTTGACCTTGCGCTTCGTTTATGTTTTGCGATTGAACACAATGCAGAGCTCTACGTTGTTTTTATTTTATTTATTTATTTACTTTTTAGTTTCTTGAAACTCAATATTTGTATTGGGTTTTCGACGTTTGGCGTATTTTTTCATATTTCTTTATTTAACAGTTTTCCTTCTTTCTTCAGACAGAGTTTAGGAACAACCGCTTCAATCATAGGAAAATGCTTGAAATGGTTGCCGTACTTTTAAATTGTCCACATTTTTTCATTGATACATGTCTATTCCCTGTGTAACAGTCACTGCATGGCACGGGGTAGTTGAATGTCAGACTATTCTAAAAAAATGTAAATTATTTTAACGATTGGAGGTGCTTTTTTTTCTTTTTCAATTTATTTTTTATTACTTTCATTTTTTATTTTTTACCAAAAAAGTTGCGCGTTCCATTTTGAGAAAATGAATATATGGTTACCTTATGTATAAACAATGTAGCAGATTATAACTATTATTTTTTAAATAAAGAATTGCATAATACCAATATTGTTCGAGCAAAACATTCAAGTCGAAAATCTTTTAAAGTTTCTTGTTTCAAGCTAGTAAGTATAGTCTTCTGTTGAATGCTTAGAATTAACTGAAAATGATGTTCGAATATGAAATGATATCTCTTAGACCTACACGTATAGAAGAAATAAAATAAATGTATTGCTTGATGCAATCAAAAGCCAGGAAAATGTTTTACGTAAAGTGGTGATGAGCATGGCACGATACGAATGATACGACGTTAATACAATAATGCTCAGTTTATTTGTCATGTAATTTTGGATTTTGTGTCAGAACACATTGTACCATACATAGGAGCATACATTTCGATGTTAATTTGTTGAAAAAAAATAATTAATTAGAACAATATGAATAATAAAAGCGGTTTGTAAGTACATGAAAGTTAACACTGAAACAATACAAACATTTTAATGTGAATAATTGTTTGATATTTTTATTTAAATTTTCCTTTGAAAAATAAGGCTTACACTATAAACAAGATTTATCTAAATAAATAAAAAAAAAGTAGTAAGTCACCGCTCCCTAAAAACTGTACTTTTCAGAGGTAGTTTTTTTCCAGGTGTAATGTTTGAATACAAGTTAATTGCAGCTTTCCACGAATCTAAAAAGCACACAAATTTTAATTAGGAATTAAAACACTTTTTAACTGCAGTTTTCATTTGACTTCATTAACTAACTATATTTAACTATTTTTTTTGTTACTTTACGAAATTTGGATTTGAATTAAATTTATAAAGACTAGTTATATTAAAGAAACCGCATGAAAACTGTGTGTGTTTTTCTTTTTTTACTTCATAATTTTTATAGCTTATTTCTATATTTTTGCGTACTTTCCCCGTAACAGTAAAAATAAAAGCACGGAAGAAAACGCGGTGTTTTTTGAAATTAGTACTAAAAAAAATGTACTTAATTTAATGTCTACGACAGCTACGGTAAAAAAAAATACCGATTATTAATAGTATATTAGTATAAATATTTAAATATAATAAATATCCATAAGTTGAGAAAATGTGTGTTTCTCTTTAAAAAAAAATGCTACAAATCAAACAAAATATTTTCTATTTGAAAGATGCCAGTAAACCCAGTTTTATGTTTGCTCCTTATTTAATTAATGTTTAGAATTTTTAGTACAGTTTTGACTCATTTAATAATAACGACTATTACGTTAATTGAAAAAATGATAATATAAATAATAACAATTTCGTACAAGGAAATTTTCTCCCGTATAAATTATGTGCATTCAACAGATTTTTTACTTTGACTATTTTAAAAGGTACTTTTATAGAAAGGTAAATTGAAAAAAAAAAATGCCTTCAGTAAAAAAATTTGATCTTAAAATTAATTGCCCTTGTCTAGTATTGTGCTCACAATTATTATTCTTACTTAAAATGTTTGTTAATTTGTTACGAATTTTTTTTAAATGTTTTAAATTTACCTGTTTATGTAAGAAAATCTCGTGTGTTAGTCCTGCAGTTTGCTTTTCTTACGTGCTCCAAAAAAAAAAAGAGAGAGAGAGAGAGAGAGGAAGACAGAAAGAAAATTTCGATTACGTTCAAAGTATCAATAGGTTCGAAAACCAGTCATCTCTGCGGTTAAAAAAGTGGAGATGACGTATTAAATTCTAGCATAAGACCGCTCATGCCTCTTTAACTTGGCTTTTGAATTTCAAGAATCCAGAGGGCCAGGTAGCCAGGTGGATACAGCGGCTCCAGGAATATGACATCGAGATTAAGCACCGAAAAGGTTTGTCACACGGTAATGCTGACGCATTATCAAGAAGACCTTGTTCTGAGAACTGCCATTATTGCTCCCGAATAGAGAAACAGTACGGGACGACAATCCCTACTGCCTGTCAAGTTACTGCTACATCATCATCTTCAGATCCTGATCCATGGAGTGACGACCAAGTAAGAAAAGATCAGCTTGAAGACCCAGACCTAAAGCCTATCATAGAGTTAATGGAAAAGGACAGTCGGCGACCTAGTTGGCAAGACGTTTCTATCTACAGTCCTGTAACGAAAATATACTGGGCTCTATGGAAATCTCTCCAGTTGCGGAATGGGGTCCTGTATCGGAAATGGGAGACGATGGTAAAGCATTCAAATGGCAGTTACTCCTTCCCAGATCAAGAGTTCCAGACGTTCTAAAGGAATTGCACAGTAGTCCGACTGGATGATACTTTGGTATCTTGAAAACCCTCCACAAGGTTCGAGAGCGCTTCTTCTGGAGCAAGGCGAAGGATGACGTGGAGAAGTGGCGCCATTCTTGTGACGCCTGTGCCGCCCGTAAAGGACCGAAGAGAAGAAGCCGCGGGAAACTACATCTTTACAACGTAGGAGCTCCTTTTGAACGAATCGGGATCGACAGTCTTGGTCCTCTACCAAAAACTACTGATGGGAACAAATACATCCTAGTTTCCATTGACTACTTCACTAAATGGCCCGAAGCATATTCCATTCCGGATCAAGAAGCTACCACTGTAGCAGAGACTCTAGTCCAGCATTGGATCTCGAGATATGGGACACCCTTGCAGATCCATTTCGATCAGGGGAGAAACTTCATCTCTGCTGTATTTAAGGGCCTATGTAAAATCCTCAAAATTGAGAAAAATCGAACGACGCCACTACACCCACAATCGGACGGCATGGTGGAGAGGTTTAACAGGACAATCCTTAATAATCTCTCGCTTATGGTCTCCAAAAATCAACAGGATTGGGAAAAGAAGCTTCCTCTGTTCCTGCTGGCCTACCGCAGTGCTGTCCACGAGACCACCGGATATTCCCCATCACAGATGCTCTTCGGCCGAGAGCTTCGGCTACCTTGTGATCTCGTCTTCGGTCTCCCTCCAGATGCGCCTTCATCGCCTGAGGAGTACGTCCAGGATCTCCAGGCCCGGTTGGAGGACGTTCATCACTTCGCACGGGAGCGAATCAACATCGCGACGGAGAAAATGAAGACCCGATACGACACAAGGTCCACTGGCCATGACTTTCAAGAAGGTGACAAGGTGTGGCTATGGAATCCCATCCGACGTAAAGGTCTGTCACCCAAATTGCAGTCGCATTGGGATGGACCCTACACAGTCCTTCACCGGCTGAACGACGTCGTAGTGAGGATCCAGAAGTTATCACATTCAAAACCTAGGGTTGTACATTATGATCGGCTAGCCCCATACTATGGCCATAGTTCGTAAAATAGATCTAAAGCTACCATGGTAACTTGTTTGTAAATTTTGTAAATAACTTTTGCCTTTAGTTGTTTGTAATATTACTTTATCAATGTTATTGTTTCTTTCATGTTAATGTTATTGTTTATCATGTTTATTATTGGTTTTCATGTAATGTGTGCATCTGTAAATTCTCCCTTGCTTCCTTTCTGTGGATTGTACTGCCCGGGACGTGCAGTCCTTGGGAAGGGGGCAATGTTACAAATCTTGTAAATAGTTGTTGTTTTTCCTGCCTTGCATCATTTTCATTAGTTTTGGTTTTATCTGCGTCATGTTGCAAAAGTATCTGAAGATATCACTTTTATCACTTGTATACTGGTCCTGTAACGTTTTGTAGTTTTTACACTTGCCCTAACTTTGATAAGCATGAAGACATTTTTCGCTCGGAGTGATTTTTCTTTTTATTTGCTGGAACTTTCGTGAATGAATTGTTCAAGTTATGAATGATTTGGAACACTCCGGATTTTGCTGGAACATTGTCGAAATTACGTTTCGAGTATAAATAGCTGGCCTTGAACACAGTCAGTTAGTTTTTCTCAGATGGGATTTCTGAGACGCTCGTTTTCGTTCGCTTGGCGAATGGTTGTTTTGCTTTTGTAATTGCTTAATTACTGTTCACGTTAGATACGTGGTGCTGAGTTACTGTTGAGAGTACAGTGTACTGTTTTGCTACCTAATTGCTGGATGTTTAGCAATTGTTTCCTGCTCCTTTTGTAAATAAGTGTACATACTTGTAAATAAATTTATAGTTATTTCCTCAAGATTGGAATGCTCATTTAAGAAAGTTGAAGGTGCTACGGACTCGTTACAGTACTTATTGGAGAGAATTTGGGCTTTAAATCTTGCTGCCTTTATGTGTTTACAAAAGGAACTACAGTCAAACTTCTCTATAGCGAACCCAGGATATAACGAACCCCCGGTTATAGCGAACCTTTTCATTGGTCCGATCTAAAACTCTGGGTCAGTAATGTAACTTTGTGCGCTTATAACGATCCACAAAGCTTGAAAAATCGGCTATAGCGATCCTAAAAAAGAGGCGAAACAAAATCTGCACTTTGCAAGAAATTTTCCCTCTCAAAATCTATTGTCACCAGCGTTTTTGCTAATGAAAAAACAAACTATTGTAAGAAATTGCAAAAAGCAGAAAGAGAAACTGTGGATAGCTTTTTTGTGACTGAAAACATTGACAAAATATAGACGTACGCAAATTATGATGTTCACTATAGCATATTACCGAATTCCAACTATTTTTTGGAAATTCGGATATAATGAACCCTCGGTTATAACGATCACTCAAGTCGGTCCGTTGAGGGTTCGTTATAGCGGGGTTTGACTGTATTACTACTTAAAATGCTTTTTTATCAAAGACGAGAAGAAGTTGGCTTCGCACGCAATTGATTGCCGGTTCTGAGCCTGTTTGACAAATATTCAGTTTGTAGATTTTTGCGATGCATTTGTTAGTGCCCGTGCTCATGATTATGTGGCAGATTAAAGATCCCTCTAGTATCTATTTGGCATAGACACTCTTGGCAAAAAGACGTTTCTCGTATAATTTTACACCGTCAAATCACATCCCAAGTAGCACACTCCGTTTTTTAAACGTTGTAAAATGGTTGCTCACGTTGTGACAACCGCTTAAAAAAGTTTTCAAAACGTTTAAAGGTTGTGTGTGCTACCTGGGATGTGCCCACCATCTTTTGGAAACTCGGGGGTGAATATTTTATGTGCATCTGCATCTTAGTGGTGGCCCACATGACAGCCTGGATGCCACATTAGTTGATCTTCCTAGTTCCTTAAAGGACTAAGACCTCTCAGGCAGCTGCATTAGGAGAAAAATGCTTTTTTTTAATTTACAGAATTTCATTTGTTATTAATTTTATCGATCAATTTACCCTTTCTTTAAGCTCGGCCTTTTCCTCTAATTTTAGTCGAATACCATAAACTTAGAAGGTCCATGACGAGTTCTTTACTATTAGCAAGGTACTCAAAAACTTGTAGCGCACAGAAGTTTAAAAGCAAGATTTACAAAAGAAAAAAAGACATGTTTTGATATTCTGAAATCTGTTTTAAATGTTACACTGAATGTTCAGACATTAATTTTCAACTTAAGTCTATTGGAAGATATAATTAACCAATGTTAATAAATCAATTTTGGTATTGGGGAAAGTGAACTACCTAAAATAAGGACCCCTTTTCAAGTTGGGATCAAATGTAAATTTCTGAATTTGTTTTAATGTTATCAATCTTGCTAAACAAGTAAAGAAAAAGAAGGAATTACAATACCAGTTGTTTACTTGTCTTTGTTTGACTTAATGTTCGCTTAGAGCTAATATTATGTAAATTTTAGATAAAACAATTTTCCATGTGCTACTGTAAATGCTTATGAACTACCGGGGATTGTATTGTTATTTATCAACTTATTAAATCAACCTAAACGATGAAAGCTCATTCTGCTCAAGTTGTTACATTTTAGCAAACCGCATAATTTATTTGATAATTTGATTCCACAACGAATTACTATTACTTATTAGTATATGCTGCATTTCAGTAGAAAACAGTACATTTTCGGCATTAGCATTCTTGAATAATATATTTTCGCCTGCACCACAGTTTGATTTAATTGCTTTTATAAATACGTACTGTGCATTAGAATCGTTCTGTTACGCAGTTTGCATGCATGTTTCGCATCGTGCAATTTAATACAAAAAGGCTTTATCTAGGTGATAGAGAGATGGAGATAAAATAAAATGTTAGAGGTTCAAATTTCGTCATCAAAGTACTTTAGTATATGCTTTTCCAGTTAGATTTGTGATAGTTTATTTGTTTTACGTTTGCTTTGGTGCTATGGTAAATTAACCAATACTTACGAAGTTTAATAATTTGCTGCATCCCTTTGCACGAATGCCATATCTTTAATCATATATTTGCACTTCATTCGCAGAACTTTAAAAGGTTATCTTTTATTTGTTACAGATTCGAATGTAAGGAACCATTGTGCATAATAGTATAATGTATCAAAGTTCTAAAACACTAATTTTTTAATACAATAACACGTTTTAGAAGTTTATACTTCAAAGTGCGATGCTGAATGGTTTCTTACAGTTGAATTTACACGGAAATGTAGGGCAAAGTCAGATGGTGAAATACTTAAACAAGTTGTATCGCTACTTATCTAGCAATATTTTATTTTAGTTACTAAGCATATAGTTGTGGTTACTTCATTTTGTTATGCATTTATTTATTCGTTTTTTTTCATTATTAATTTATTGCTTCGTTTAACATTAATTTCCTTAAAAATATATATAATCTTGAGATAGAAACTGTTCCTTACGAAAATACTTTAGTTTGCACTTTGCCCGATAGGAAGCAGCAAAATAAAAATGAAACAATATTTCAACGAAAATTTTATTATAAAATAAAGCACTTCTTTATGTACAAAAAATTTTGGAATACATCTGAAACTTTTCATTTCAAAAAACGGAAGTAATTTTACCTATTTTATTTTGCCTCAAATTCGTCTACAAACCGTAAACCAAAATTTAAAATTATTGGAATAAACTCAAATGAAAACTTAAAAATATCTTATTTGCAATCGGATGAAGAAAATTACTACTGTACACATTAGCGTAATCCATTTTCACTCTTTAGGTTTAAATCACGTTAAACACATACTATGTGCATACCAGAAAACATTCAACTACATGACATTACAATGACAGATGAAAAACGCGAAAAGAATTTTGTTTACCACCTTTTCACAAAATGACAAAATTTTCTTAAGAAATCAAAACTATATTCAAGAAGTTTTTCCCATTAGAATGCACTTTTTTACTTTTTGGAGCAAAGTTCGATTGATATTTGGGCTTTCCATTTACTTTCGCCGAGAACGCGTTTACTAAACTTCTTTACTCAAGTTTTAATGTTTTCTTCTCTGCTCGTGTAGGTGAAGAGGTTTTAGCCAAGAAAAGTATGAAAATGAGATTTTCGAAATATGTTGAAGTTCCAGATGTGTATAAGATTTCTTTTTTTGTTTTTTGAACTTAAGCCTATTTGTTGTTTCTAGCTACAAAGCATCATATTATATTTAAAAGGATGGATTCTGAAATAAGTGTTTAAGCTTTTCTCGTACTCACAATAATTTTAACATTAAGATTCTATATTTTATTACTGAAGCCATATATGGCAGGAAACAGACATTGAACCGTTCAAAATATCTCCTGCCAGAAATACAATTTTCAACAAAAGTTTATCTAGGGGGATTGATCATGATTTGGTATGACTCGAGTCTTATGTCTTGGCTAATCTGCAGTTTAATTATCTTACTTATGTATGTATATGTACCCCATGTTAAGCATTTGTTAAAAACAAAGTGGTATGTCACTCTCATCATTATTCAGTACCCCTCCTGTAATAATAAAATTTAAAGCAATTGTATGGTAATCTATAAACTTGCCATGGAACGTTACTTTTTTTAAGATAAAAAATAACTGATTACTTACGTACTATATAAAATAGATAAATATTAAAATTTACATCAACTTTTACATCAACATGAACTTTCACATAAAATTTACATTCCGCTTAAAAAAGGGGTGATGGGTTGTGAGTGGAAACTTTCTGAAATTTACAATTTAAAACGTGCAATATTTTTACTATCCTTTTGACACATTCAACTATACTAGGAATTTGAAATTAACACCGTTCCACGTTGTTTGATACGGTTCAAACTGCTTTTAATTATTCTTCCCCTTATTGTTATCTTACCTGTCACACCTATTTTGATAAGATCAGAGAAGACCTGACACATGCCTATATGAGCGGAAGGTTTTAGCTAAGAAAATCAAGCGGTAGTTGAAAATATGAAACCTCGATAAGTTGACACTCACTTGACTTGATATATTTTTGTGACCCCTTGGGGTGTCGAGTTACTGAGGTTCCTCTGTATTTTAATAATTTGAAAATATGAAACCTCGATAAGTTGACACTCACTTGACTTGAGATATTTTTGTGATCCCTTGGGGTGTCGAGTTACTGAGGTTCCTCTGTATTTTAATAATTTGAAAATATGAAACCTCGATAAGTTGACACTCACTTGACTTGATATATTTTTGTGATCCCTTGGGGTGTCGAGTTACTGAGGTTCCTCTGGATTTTAATAATTTGAAAATATGAATCCTCGATAAGTTGACACTCACTTGACTTGATATATTTTTGTGATCCCTTGGGGTGTCGAGTTACTGAGGGTCCTCTGTATTTTAATAATTTGAAAATATGAAACCTCGATAAGTTGACACTCACTTGACTTGAGATATTTTTGTGATTCCTTGGGGTGTCGCGTTACTGAGGTTCCACTGTATTTTAATAATTTGGTAATGTGTAAATCATATTCAATGCAAACAAATCGTTATTTTTAACTGAAATGCAAATTAAAATGTGTCTCCTAAATTTTGCAGAATTTTTTTGCAAGTTTATAAGAATTATTCTTCTGCATTAAAAAAATTAGAAGATTTTACAAAATTCTATACTTATTACAATATAATTAATCTATTACACGAAACATAACGAGATAATTATGTTTATAATATTTTTCGTAAAATTATTACATCAACGGTATCAATACTCAACTTGTGACAGTTTCAACAAAATGCTGCGAAAAATGCATGCAATTTCACTACATGAAGAATCGATACCAGGACAGCCAAGATGTCGATGCAAATGAGAATTGTAGAATAAAATCTAAATTCACAGCCGAAAGAACAAGCGATTTCTTTTCTTGCTAGAGTTATTATGCAGAACGACACATAAAAATCTTTTTACATGCTATAAAAAGAAACGGTGACATTAAGTCCTCTGTAATGCATGATGAAAAAATTGTCTTTGAAAGTTAAAAAAAAAAAGCCGTACTTGATTTGGAGTCATTTTCACATTTTATTTCTTTCTTGAAGAATTCCAGTCCGATTTGAGATCGAAATGCAGGAGTTTAATTTCGGAGCATTTCTCTCTCTCGCCTTTGAATTCATCGTTTTGACCGAAGCACTTTTTTTCACTTTCTTCATTTTCAGAGAAAAAAAAAATAAAAATAAAAATTAAAAAAAATAAATAAAAACCGACGTCCAGTGATTTTTAGATCAGGAATTTCATTTCAATTCCCTTCTTACTTTTGGGAACTTTACTTATGATGACATACTAGGAAATAGTTTTCGTATGAATGTATTTATATTATTTATGATAAGTTCATGGAGAACATGAGCAACTTACTTTTACTTGATCTATAGTTTTCTAATTAATAAGTACGAGATCTCCAGGATATTAATCTGAATCTTCTTGAATGTTTACTGCATATCCAAGTATCAATAACTAGTTAAGTATTAATAAGTAGTAAACTACAGAAATAAACCTTTTTTTTAAAACAAAGATTAATCATCATTGTCACTTTGGTGTTTCTAAGCTTATTGTCTTTGTAATTGTTAGATAAATTGTCAGTGATTCATTGTCGGTTTTGTGATGGATACGTTTAGTGATGCAGTTCTTGATGATGCGAGTGACCCTTATGTCCCCTCCCGAGGTACAATAGATGCTGCATGTATGAATAGCGACTTTTTATCATATTTCTGCACGTGCTTAAGAGTCTTTTCCAAATATATTTAAAAGACTTTATTTAGCGTTTTTCATTTCACGTGATTTAAAATGAGTTTTTTTTTTTCAATTGTAGCATTTTTTTAAAAGCATTTTAGTAAATTTATTTTTAAAATTAGCTTTGCGCACTTTTCTTTTGTCATAGATTCACGTAACGATATTGGTACAACTTTTCAAATATTGCAATGTGTTGGTGTTCCTTTTTGGTCTGATAATAAGTATGAAAAATATAAAAAAATTGGACTTAAGTTACACTATTTATAGCTTTTAGAAACACAGAGTAATCAAGAGCATTATTAATTTAAGAAGAAATTTTTGAAAATAAAATAATAAATAAATCGAAATATAAATATAAGTAAAGAAAAAAATAGCAAATCTTCCAAAACTAGGCTGCCGTCCTTGATTGCGAGAACGTCAATACTGCGAATTTTTATTTTTTCTTGAAGAAAATGTCCTCTATTTTATATTTGCAGAGTTTCATTATGGAAATGGAACAGTTCTTCAATTCATTACAAAAGCAACTTTTGTTTTAATAAGCTGTAAAAAATGTTTCATATTTAGTGATCGGCTCCATGTTTGAAAAAAAGTAACACGTTCAGTGCAATTCTGGCTAGTTTTTAGATTTTAAAGTTTAGCTTTCAGGATGCTTGTTTTTAGATCTCTGAATTCACCTAATTTTTTTAAACGAGACAATTAGGAAAACAATTAAGTTAATGGAAAAAAAAGGAGGATAGTTTTGCATCAAGGTTTAACAAACAAAAAAAACTCCATTGACTTTTTTCAATTCCTCTGAATCATGATTCATACTATTAGTGCAATATTTTTGAAACGTGAAATGCTGCAATGTACCCTAAGCATACCTCAACCCAACTTCTGCTTGACGGTATTAATTTGAGGCGGTTGCTTAACTACATGTATTTGAAGTATCTTCATTCAGGCATTTATACTTGGGCAAAATACGTCTTTTATTCTGGGGTTTCCCTTAAAAGTGTTAAAATTAAACGAATCATATTTCTTCCACATTAAAATTACAGCTATTTCCAACAGCTATTTCAGATATTTCCAACTAGCACTAAATATTTACTTTCTAGGTACGATTTCTATCGTAAAAGAAATAATGATGCAGCATTTTAATCAATTCAAAGGTAATAATAAACCTTAGTTACAATGTTTGATTAAAATCTACGTTTCCTTGTTGTTAATTAAAAATCCAGATGCCTTGGAGAAAATAATTACGCATTTCATTCCGAGCTATATTTTACTAAAATAAATGTAACATTAATTTAAAAGTTCAGCTAATTAAAAATAATGATTAATTTCAATTATGCTATCTAATCTAAATCTGCGTTATAAGGAATTATGTAATTAGATAAATAATACACTTCATACCTTGCTAAATCAAAACTAAACTTTAAAAATATGTAATATGATTGTAGTATAACTATTTCGTTTACTATACAGCATAGAAATATTATCCATTTTGCACACTAAATACCACATGGGAAGCGCTTAATTAAAATTAATACACTCAACCGATCCTCATTAAATATTAGTTGAAAGTGCGTTTTCGTTTTGAGGTTTCGGCAGCATTTGGAGAATATGATTTGTATCAAATGTCCACAGGAAACTCTAAAATGCAATTTGCAATTAGATTAATATGAGCAAGTTTCAAAGCTCGGTGAACCATTCCCAAGCTGTGCATGATAACAAACATAATTCTAGATACATAATGGAAAATTGTATTGTATACAATAACCTTATAGCACAGGGATTTCAAGCAAATCTGCATTTTCATAAGTTCGGTACAAATATTATATATACCTGGATGAAAATAGTTTATTCTAGTTTTGACAATACAATTTCACAGTTGATAGTTATGTCAGAACTAATTTGTCACAGTGTAAAAGGAGCATTTCTTCTTCTAATTTTTCCATTGTTAGATGGTCGGGATTTTATAATAATCTCTACACAGTGGGGTATCACCTCTATCATATGCATAATAAGGAAAGAATTTTTTTTTATTCTCTTCTTTTAGAAGCTCAAGATTATATTTCAAATTTCACTGTGGACGTATCACCAAATATCATGACTTGAAAAAGAAAAAAACAATGTAAATTATATATAAAATGGAAATTTTTTTTCTTTTAACGGTAATTATCAAAAACAATATTTTGATTGATTTTAAATGTTGATATAGATGCAAAGCTAAAGATCAAAATTAAAAATCTAATTGAGTCAAAAAATTAAACAAAAATAATATTGTAGTACGAGAAATCCCTGTTAAAATTATGATTTAACTAATTTGTTGATGCTATGCCAAAGCTCATTAAAAGTAAAAATAATAAATAAATGGCATACAATAAAAATGTGCTAAAAACTCGAACTTAGAAATTTAATTGAAACATGAAAAGTTCATCACTAAAGATCCAGCACCAAAGCTCAAACTATAAAATAAAAAAAGAAAGAAAGACGGAATATTGTGCTGATGATAGTAACCAATAAAGAATATAATTCAGTTGATTTTACTGTTGTGTTTGCCGCAAAGCTAAAGATCATGTTTTAAAAAAATAAATACATAAATAAGACGGTGTAGAATTTGTATTCAGCTGATAATGGTAGCTGTTAAGATTCATAAAGAACTGATTCAAAATGTCATTGTAGAAGCTACGCCAAAACTCATAGCTAAATAATCATAAATAAATAAAACCAAAATAAAATTGTGCTAATAATGGCATATAGAAAATATTCCCGTCCTAGGAGTAACTACATTGCTTTTTTGTTAGCAATAACTCTATTTCCCTACTATAACGTTCTTCAACTACCCCGAAATTATCAATTAATAACGGTTTGTTTATTTTAACGAAAACAATAAAGTTTCTTTGAGTACATGTCAGTATTGATTTTGAAATGCATTTGTAGAAGCAACATATAAGATCATCATTCGTGAAAACTGAGTCAAGGGGAAGAAAAGAAGACATCCGTAAGATTTAGACGGAGAAAATAAAAAAAAGCAAGCAAATTACACATAAAGGGAACTTATTGGACGGAAAAGATAAATATGTTTACTTAAAGATCAGTACGATCGAATTTCGAATAGAAGGCGTTTACTGCTGTTACAATACAAGAATAATCAGCTAATGAAGATTAATGACCAGAGACTCGTTAAAATGCATGAGGATTCAAAATGTTACGAAATTGAATATGAGGTATTTCGATGACATTATGTCTGTTGTGCTGTATAATTTTCATTTTAAAGTAATGACATGGTTGGATTTGATTTAGAACTTCAATTGAGATGATAACAAGATTTTTTCTAGAAGCTGAATATGTTTATGTTGCTTCTTTTGCTGAGTAAAAAATATATTTAGGGCCGTAACAAATGCTAAAAATATTTGTGAAGAAGAAATACTGTGGCGATTGGGAACATGTTTTTCATATTTCATATTCGTTAATAAAATCTCTTTCTTAAGAAAACAATAAAGATGCAGATTTGTTTCTCTGATTTACTAATTGTCCTTCATGTAAGAAGGCAAACAGAACTAAAGGGAAGATAATCTTATATTTTCTAGAGCTATGTTTTATAAACAGAAAAAAAATGGTAAGTAAGAAACGCGAAAAATATACCCCCACCTGGAAAGTAAATCTAAATGATATTTTACTGCAAAGCGACTACACATCTTAGCATGCTTGGAGTGGAAATGATCTGTGGAGGAGGATGTCCATTTAAATAATTCACTGCACTGTGGGTTCTCCTTGCCTACTACTGCACTTCATTTAATCGGTTGGGTGGGGATATGAAGTTATCTGTTTTTATTTTCAACATCATCATCAAACGCAAAGCAGCCTTTTTCACGCCAAGACCGACTCACTGATTTTCGTCCACTTGACCCTATTAGTCGCAACGGTTGATTCCCACTAGTTTTAGGTATTTCTCGACATCATTCAACCTTCGAGTGTGTGGTCGCCGACCACACACTTAACGTCTGATCCCTTTAATTATCGAAAAGTCCTTTTTTTGGTAGGAACAGCATCGGCATATCCATAAAGATGTCCAGCCACCGAATACGTGAAGCTTTTTATTACTCTCACAATATCGGTTCCGGAAAATTTGTGTTTTTATTTTATTTTATTTATATCTTGTGTATTCTTATTTTTTTTAAATCTAAACCATGGGCCAAGGAACAGAAACGCCTCCAGTCGTCGAGGACTGGTAACAATGCCCTTCAAAAACTGGATTTTGCTATCGAGGTGCCCCGTCTAGGTCCCGAGTACAGATCTCGACAACCACCCAAAGGAGATACTGCGGCAGAAACTCAATTTCCACAGATGGTCGACCTGATACAGACCAAGTACCTTCACGTCCATGGATGGGCCAAGAATCATCAGGGAATGGGAACTTGAATTGTTTTCTGTCTACTTTTTTTGAGAGATTTAACCTGCAATATTCAACATTAACAAACACAAGAAACGTTTGGCTGGCTGGCATTGAATACGCGATATTTCAGGAACTAGTCAACCCAATACCGAAAAGGCAGGGCCGTCATTTAAAGTTTTTGCTGGGAAGGGGGGGGGGGCAAAGGGTCCAAACGTAATGCAATTTCATCGAAAACAATAAAAAAACACACCCACTTACTTGTAAATACATTGATTTCTCAAAGCCAAAGGGGGCAATTGACCCCCTAAATGACGGGCCTGCAAAAAGGTCACCACGGCCATACGTTTATAATTTAACCTTATCAAACCCCCCCCCCCCCAGCCTCTGGAGAATGCCTTGCTCTATTTGGTAAAAGATTCCGTCCAGTTTTTTGTGTAACTTAAAGTGTTCGAAATGTAAACTATTCCCAGATATACTGCCTGCCCACGGTTGCTATGGGATTGGCAAACGATCTGCCAAGACAAGTCTATCTGAAGAAGAGGGAAAAGTAAAAATTTGATACTCGTGTTCTTGTTCAATTCAGCATGACTCTTAGCTTTAGAGAATTTACACATCTGCAAAAGCTGTAAACCCTGAAAACTAATAGATGCCTCTATTTCTTCTTCTTCTGGAAAGAGGGCACGAGGAGGATGGGGGAAGATGGAAACAGGGACTTCTGAAAACCAGAAGTCCCTATTTCCATTTCATCAGTGGTCAGATAGTAAAAGTATGAAGTGAAAACTTTTTCTTATGCTAACGAAAACTGTTTATGATGATTGCATAAAAGGAGCGGCGAGTCTGGCATTTGGTACAAAATATGTTTGAAATCCGGGAATAAGTCAGTGATGAAACCCATTCTGAAAGTCCATATATTAAATTACTATTTCTGAAGAAATTCGTTATATTTCTCGTATATACGAATATCATTTTTAGATACTGCAATTTGTTTAGCCATGTGTTATCGATAGAGCGAAACTGTTAACTACATAAAACGGCAAATCACAAGAGGTTGAGTTTAGATATCCTGAATGTGACGCCTGAATGTGAATGCAAGTGAAATGAACATAAAATATTTGAAAAAAAGTCGACGAATTAAATTTATTAATGAAAAAATGATGCATTTCTGTTGAAATTAAATATTAAAAATTATTGCAAAATGTTGGTCAAATAAAGGAGACCGATTGTTTTTCACGGAAAGTAGGAAGGGTCCTCCTTAGCCTGACAAATACGTCATTATCTTTATATCCATATTTCAAACAATTTCAAAAGAGTTTTTCAGTAAAACAAATGTAACTAGGAAAATACTTTTGTATATATATATATATATATATATATATATATATATATATATATATATATATATATATATATATATAATTAAAACCTATCAAAGAAACAAATAACCTATAGTGAACTGTATTATATAGTGTTATGCTTTCGAGCGTTATTAAAGTGTTTAAAATATAGCTTCATGTTACGTATGAACAATACGATTTAACGTCATATTATGACACTAAATTAAATTCAGCGCAGCATTTTCAGCTACCACTGTAAACCTGACATAATCAAAAGTCAGTTCATGCTGATAAAGCAAGGAAATATGAGTTTCAACATACAATTATGCTTCATGACGGGCTTTTAAAACGCGATCTGAAGCCATAATAATTATTCATGAAGTATTCACAGATAATATGGCACGATTTTGATAAGGTTGAGTTGTTGAGTTTACTATCATTTTGGATCTTGATTGATTTACATGTATTAGAATTACAACGAATTTGCATGTTTTGATTCGTTCCAAATAAATTGAAGTTATGTACAGCAAACACGGGATTACTCAAGATATTTAGGACATTTTTTAATAGTGTTGATATGAAAATAAATAAAACAACCGAGGTTCTTTTCGGAGTCATTAATTGCAACGTTTCATAGTAAATATAAACTTTTCGGATTTATTTTGTTTTAAGATGTTTTCTTCTTATTACAGCGCGAAGTCCCGAAGTCGGATACCTCAAGACTTTGGCATGCTCGAATTTTGGAATATAAAAATTTTATATTAAGTTCCTTCGTCGATTTCTGTGGGGTAAAAGAAAACTGTCGTGGTATATAATTGACTATTGCCGAGTTTTAAACTCATGTTGCATGTTTTTTTTTTCTATTTTTCATACGTTGTTTTGTTTTTTTTTTTTTTTTGTCATTTCATGATACAAAGTTTTTCGATTTTTTTTTTTTTTTTTTGGCAATTGACATATTTAAAAAAAAGTAGTACATCGTCTAAAATAAAGAGAAAGATAATTACAAAGTAACTAAAACCATTTCGTACTAATAATTAGTGCAAGAACAAATGGAAACGCACGTGTGACCTTCCATAAATTTAACAAATTTTTAATGTCCACATTTTTTTTTCTTCCCTGGACTGTCTCGGAAGCAGTGAAAGGTTGCCAACAAAACTGTTGCTGCGAAGAAAATAAACAAATAAAGGCTCATTTTGTGCTTGGCATGAGCGTTTTATATTCATACATGTGTCGTTAAAAGTTAAATCTATGCGAACAACTGCAAAGTTTGAAACCATTTTAGTAGCCAATTTTAAATCTTAGAACTTTATTAATAAATGTGAAAATTAAAAATTTTATGCAAATTTGCAGACTGTCTCCTTAGAATGGTTTCGCAATATTTTCTGCAGAGAAACGAATAAAACTATTTTCTATTACTCGGCGACCAACACTTTTTCATTTTGAACTTTTAAACTAATGTTTCATCAAATGCATTATCTCCGTGATACTATTATACTTCTTTGCAAAAAAAAAAAAGTGTAAACTTGGACTAATGTTCAATGCAAAAAATGTTCAGCTTTTCATTCTATCAACTGAAACACACACGATGCTCAAAAAATGCCCTTATCAATAATTCTACAGACATTATTTAGATCTGTAGTGTTAATATAATATTGTATCTGAATGTGGTACTACATACTAAACAGACTTTCAAGAAAAGAGAACGTTTGGGGGTCATTCCATGTCAGTTCACCCGGTCATGTAACCCATGTCCTCGGATTTTGATAAAACTTGGTGTATTTAATGTTTTTATGGTGGTAAGTAACCATATGAATTCTTTTGCCCATATGTGATCTGGTTTTTGTTTTACAGGCCGTCAAACTTTTCAAAAAATTGCATTTTCTGTCAACCGCTAAGCCTAATCTGCATGTATACGTATCTCTTCAGTAAATTGTGACGGGTGCAGAAATCTTTCAATATTTCCAAAAATTCTCAGATATGTTGCTGAAAGTATGAGGATTTAATAAAAAAATACTTGA
The DNA here is from genome assembly GCA_038373865.1 of Uloborus plumipes. Lineage (NCBI taxonomy): Eukaryota > Metazoa > Arthropoda > Arachnida > Araneae > Uloboridae > Uloborus > Uloborus plumipes. The sequence goes on along the minus strand of JAXGGA010017280.1, from coordinate 173 downwards.
AATTTATATAATATAATTTTGTTTGAATAAAATTTGAATAAACTACGACAAGAATTTTTTTTCTTGTGCAAAACATGAGTTTACTTAAGTGGCATTTCACGAAAAGGCGGAGGTCCTATTCAATAATGGAAGCATTCGAAATGAGCCTGAAGGTGTGTTCTATCATTGCAAAG
>JAXGGA010017279.1:0-24710 GCA_038373865.1 Uloborus plumipes | reverse complement strand
TTATCTGATTCATTAAAAACGCTTCATTAATTAAGTTTATGCACAAACGGTACAAATTTTAAAAAAATAACATTGACGAATTCAAAACTTTGAGTTAGAGTGTATTTTCAGATTTCATCATTAGAACTTTCACTGTATAAATCGCATATTTTCGCTATACTTTGTTTCCCCGCACAAAACAATGTGCTATAAATCGTTTTCTACCACATAATAAAAGAGTGAATTAGCAAATAAACGACTAGTTTCAGTTTTCTCGCAATACCACACTGAATTGCTAAGCAGAAATGTAAGTATTTTTTTTGAGAAAGGAATTGAAATAGTAAATAAGCAATAATGTAAGTAAATTTTCAATAAAATTACAACAAATTGTAAATGCTGATTTTATACGCACAAAAAATATTTGCAACCAGTTCCAGAATTTTATATATATTTCTAATATTTGATGATTAGCCTTTGATATTTTTTCCCGCTTTATGGGGGAGGTCTGTAGTGATTACAAACTTAAAATTTCACATGAAATTATCCAAGTTATAGTGTAAGTTCATTCTTGCTTCATAAATATAAAATTAGAGCACACAATTATGTTGACAAGTATAAAACCAATACTTATCCTACTCAATACCCGTTCTAACGCACATATTTTCATTCACAAACAGAACGCACTAATTGGCAAGCGACTCACAGAGCTGGAGCATGATGAACGAGGCACGGCGATAACATTGATCTTGACAAACAGTTGGCTACAACTTTAACCCTTTGTTTTTTTTTTTTTTCAAAGTGATAGAGTAAAGTTATTTTTGCTTCATAAATATAAACTAGAGCACACAGTTATGTTGACAAGTATAAAGCCAATACTTATCCTGGTGAATATCCATTGTAATGCACATATTTTGATTCACTAAAGTTAGCAAAAAGCACTAATTGGCAAGCGACTCACAGAACTGGAGCCTGATGAATGAGGAACAGCGACGACATTGAACTTGACAAACAGTTGGCGACAATTTTAATCATATTTTTTTTTTTTTTTTTCATTTCGAATTCACAAGCGAGACATCATATATTCTATTCTCCCACTCGACATTCGAGCCACATCCTACGCAGAACATAACAGAAGAAAAAAAATGAAATCACAATCCAACTGGAGCACACACAAACCACCTGCACCCGCGGTCACAAGAACACAACTGGTTGGCAGAAAGACATGAAAACCGAACTGTTTGTCAAAAACTTTTTTTCCCGCGAAACCCCCACACTCAGACCTTGTTTCGTTATTGTTTGGCGGGACCTTGCCCTTCATTCCTGCTGCTGCTGGAGCGGCATTCGTCGTCATGGCAACGCCAGAGGTTTCTTCTTCCATCCATCCGTAGCGTCATGGAAGGCCGAATAGTTTTGTTTTCATTGTTTTCCGGCATCTGTTGCTTTCGCTTTTCACGATGTCCCGTGACAGACGTAAAAATCTGGGATGGGTATTGTCGAGGTGAAATATCACCATAAAAAGGCGGGAACGGTGGAAAGGTCATCAGAGCCCTAAACGAGATCAATCATTAGCGCCTAGTTCAAGTGCGCATTTTCTAACCATTTTATCCAAAGCACAACTTGATATCATAGGCGTTCACTATTTTTACTAGTCACATTTGGGAATGATTGTTCCTTCACTCATTTCTCAGAATTTTTCCATCATCCTTTTAATGAATAAACACACCAAAGAGATGCAATACACCGCCAACTGGGTTATTTCGATCTATGGACTGCAGTTTCGTGCTTATTATGCACTCATCAGCATGGAATACAAAAGTAACCGAGTTAGAGGCACTTTCGTATTCCATGCTGATGAGTGCATAATAAGCACGAAACTGCAGTCCATGGATCGAAATAACCGAATTGGTGGTGTATTGCATATTCCTGCCTTAGCCCTTGCTTAGAGGCGGTTACTCACTGCTTTATACACCAAAGAGAGTAACTAAAGTATTTTTTACCCCTCCTTTCGAAGGAAAAAAAATAGTTTAGTGACAATCAATTAGATATTGCGATTTTTCATTTAGTCGATACGATTTCTAATTTGATTTTTCTTTTTTTTCACTCAGTGGTTATGATTTTTGCTTTAAGCATTGTGATTTTCTCCTTAGTCGTTATGATTTTCATTGACTCTTTATGATTAATTGTAAAATTACAATTAATTTTCAGTTGATCGTAATTATTTTTTATTCGATCACTGCGTTTCTTATTCTGCCCGTCATTTATGGCACCAATTGCAGCCCTCCCCTGGATTTCCGAAAATGATGCATTTAAATGTAAATGGGCATAGTTTTTGTTATTTTTTGGTATCATTCACGTTGAGTAATGAGTATAAAACCTTTGCCCCCTTCTGGAAAGATTCGAAATGACGGGCCTAGGAGTAACGTACATTTTACCATAAAATTTGATATAAGACCGGGTATTCTGCCGTGCTAAACACAAAAGTGCTATCTGTACTTTTTAACAAAACCGCATTTTTGTCACCAGGAGGCTCTTTGACGTATTTTACCTAGATTCAATAATTTATAGTCATTTGAGAACGGCGATTATTTTTTAAAAAATTCTGAAAAAGTCATCTGAATCAAATATTGGTGGCGTTAAACTTTAACCCATTAATGCCTAGCGTCCCTTTTTAAGGACGGTCCAAAAAAGGGTCTGGATTTCCCCAAAATGAACATTTCAACCAAATAATAGTGTTTATTTAGTACCATGGTATTGTTTCAATTCGTTATTAACAGATTGCAGCACATAACCATTGTAAAGTGTGTTCTGTAGCAGTTTTAATCAGGGCTGCGGAGTCGGAGTCGGAGTCGGAGTCGAAGAGTCGGAGTCGGACTGATTTTGAACCAAAGGAGTCGGAGTCGGAGTCGCTGAAAAACATGTCGACTCCGACTCCGACTCCGACCACCTCCGATTTGGATGAAACTTTATGGAGGTGAAAACATATCTTTGAAACTAACAGATACAAATTTTCAGCGTCCAATATCCAAATCCTTAGCATCTAGGATTATTAAAAAGTGCTTCAAATGGCGGGTCTTTGCAGCAAAAATGCAATGTGTTAAAATAAAGTCTGGCCATTTAACAAAAAAATGATTAGTTTTGTACGGAGTCAAATGACAATAGCGGCACTTGTCTTTTGCTCTGGAGAAAATGGACTTTTTGGGAGGTCACAGTGACCTCCGAGAATTGAGGTGAATGTGGTGAAATTACCTGCGAGAATTCTTGAGAAAATTGAACTTTTTGAGAGGTCACAATGACCTCTCATGACCTCCGACTGGGATACCCCAGTTTGCTATCTGCCCCCCTAAAGTGAGTCCTAGCTACGACCATGAATAAAAATGAAACTTTTAAAAATGGTCTTAATATTTCAACCTTTGTTTAGGGTTTTTCCCTCTTCATATTTGGGTAAAAAAAATAATAAAAAAAAGCAGGAGTCGGGAGTCGGAGTCGGAGTCGGAGTCGAAAGTTTTAAAATCCCGGAGTCGGAGTCGGAGTCGACCATTTTTCCTCCGACTCCGCAGCCCTGGTTTTAATGTGATCTTTATCAAAACTGACACCGTTCACAATCTGAAGAAAAAAAGCTAAGTTTTCAAAGTTATTCCCAGCTTCCCAGTTTATGTTAATTGCTGATTTTATTTCTTCTTATAAAAAAATGTCAGGCATTAATGGGTTAAAGCAGTGGTGGCCAACCCGCGGCACGCGTGCCACAATGTGGCACGGCAGACCAGTAACAGTGGCACGCGAAGACTTTTTTGAAAAAATTCCAAAATTGAGAAAAAAATGTCGATCTCAAAATTATTGATAAAAACTAAAACCCTTAAACTGATAAATGCCATGATATTGTGACAATTAAGTGTCAGGAGGTTGTCTTAAAAATTGTCTGAACTACAATATTGCAAAGTACTTAGCGTCAGCTTCGGACATCCAACGGAAGCTGTGACGCTACAGACAATGCTTTGTAAAGCATATTTGTGCTTGACACGAATAAAACTTTCAATGCTACAAAATAAATTATTAATCTGCAATAGTTTCAGCTAGAAATGATGAAATTTAAAAAAAAAAAAAAAGCAAAAAAAAAAGCAAAAAAACTCTGCAACTAAAATTAAAAAACTAGGTTGGGCAAAATTTGGCATGGTTGCACAAATGAAGACCTTTAAATTGTTTTTGTTACATTACTTGAAAATAACTTGGGAAAAAAACTTCAAAAGTGTCATTGAATTATCTATCACAAGTTCCTTGTCAAGGAATGAGATTTTTTTCTCTTAACTTGGTGACCCTGTAAAGTTAACTGTATTAACAAACTACGAATTAGACCTCTGAATGTTTTGTGAACTTTTCCCAGGAGAAAGAGGAGAGTATGGCAAGTTACTCCTTCATTAAAATGTGCAATAGCTATCCAAAGGAAAAATAGTCGTAAGATTTTAGAATTTTAGGGAGTGTGTTTTCAAAATATCTGGAAGGAAAGCAATGAGGACTTGCTACTTAGAAATGGAGAATAGCGAACTAATTTAGCTATGCCATATCTTAATATCATTCGTTTAAGTAATTTAAATTTAAGATTGTACAAAAAATAAAAAAGTTTCCTACACCAGTAGAAGTCATCTACATCCTTTTATGATGAAACTTCAGTTTCATTCTCTCTACTTTGGAGAAAAAAAATTAAAAGTTAATATTAAAAGTATTAACTGAAATGTCATAATTTTCCAATGGTATATGGAGAAAATTTACATCGATTTTAAGTATTCGTTCAGTGTTGTTAGCAGTGGCGTACAAAGCGCCTTCGCAGTCCCCGCGGTGCGGGGGGGGGGCAGAGGTATGGGGGTGCACTCTGAAAAAATAACACAAAAAACTTTTTTTTCCTCATATTCAATGTCACTTCCAGGTGTTCCGAATGAAATCTGCATCGATACGTCACATATGATGCATAACGTAAAGATTTCACCACCCTCCCTGCCTTCTCCTGCATAACATGTGCCCCCTGTCCACCTCTAATTGAGCTCCTATGATCAAGGGCGCCTGAACTCAGTTTTTGGGAGGAGGCGAATTCAATTTAACGAATGAAACTAGAATTTTACCGAATAATAAAATAAGAGTATGCACAGTAGTTGTATAAGGCAGTAAGAGAGTTGGCGGCCTGGGTTAAGGGTGGCAACTTACTTGCTTAATATGCACTAATGCCTCAATCTGCTGAGAAGAGACGGCATTAGTATTAGTGTTATTATTGTAAGATATCCTGGTCTTTTCTAATAAGATTTCAATGTGGCAAATGTGTAGTGTTTATTACCTTTCTTGAATTCTGCTTTTTCATTGCAATTACAATTTTCATTACTTTATATTTTGAAATAAATTTGATTTTAAATATCAGAATACTCTTCAACGAAATCTTATTATAGCTTTTAATTTTTTGCCATAAATCTAAGATAGGGCATACTTATAAATCTTATGGGGGGGGGGGCGCACTAATAAATCATGCGGGGGTGCGGCGCGCCGAAGTCTATGTACGTTACTGAGTGTTAGGTTTGATGATTTTCAGGATCATAAAAAAAATGCTGATATTTTTCAATTCTTTGTTTATTTCTCTGCAAGACACTACTTGTTACCCTTCTGAAATCCTAATCGGAATTACTGACCTTTTGCATTGGTAATCAAAAAAAGAGCTTACTTCAACAGAAAGTCACCCACGTTGTATGGAAATTCGGAAATTTGTAACAACATTTTTTTTTTCACATTTACACACTTTAGCCGTCTGATGCTGTTGTAAATTTGGCTAAAAATACGCTTCTAAACAAATATTTTTTGTTATGAATGCAGAAAAATCGAAATACCGTTGAATATTAATCGATTGCACTTAAAACAGTTAAATTTCTTAGGATTCTCAAGAACTAATCCTAAAATTAAAGACTTGGTAGAAAAGATGCAGACTCATAAAACACATTAAGTACATACTGTTTAACTTTTAGAATAGAATGTTTGATGTTATTTGTTTCTATTTTAAGTATAAGTCAACTGACAGAATCAATAAAAATGTTTACTAACGATTACTCTTAACTTCGGACTTGTTTTATCTTTATTATCATTTAGATTTAAATTACTCAGATTTTCGAGAAAAAATGTTTCATTTGAGTAAGAATTACATAATCAGTCAGCATAAAATCTATTTTTAACTTAAAAAAAATCAGTTTGTTGGAAAAATACAATGTGGCACGCTGAGTTTTTTCTCTCGAGATAGTGGCACTCTCCCTAAAAAGGTTGGCCACCCCTGGGTTAAAGAGTAATATCTCAGTTTCAGCTCGACTGCAAATACTACTCTTATGCTTAGCACTGCAGTATTGCTTTCGGGAAAACAGAGTATTAGCAGATCTCGACCGACGTGTTGCCGACTAGAAGATTGAAAACTTCTCTGGGGCCATTCATCAAAAGAGGGAGCAAGCAAAGTTAACCCCAAGAGCCCCACCACTAATAAACACGGACAAATATCATCTTACTCCTCAAAGATCCACGTGCGGGGGATCGTGCCAAACAAAGCAAACCCTATCCCACTCTCAGAGGCCATGTGCGAAAGGAGGCTTTTAAAATGAGCTACTTCCTCGGAAAAAGGAGATTTAAACGGGCCTAGCAATAACGTACCTTTTGCAACAAAATTTGATACAAGGCTGGATATTGATTTCGGAAAAACAGACTATTAGTAGATCTCGATCGACGCGTTGTCGACTTATGAGGATCGAAAACTTTCCGGGGGCCATTCATCAAAAGAGGTCATCAAGCAAAGTTAACCCCAAGAGCCCCACTACTAATAAACACGGACAAATATCATCTTACTCCTCAAAGACCCACGTGGCGGAGGATCGTGCCAAACAAAGCAAACCCTATCCCACTCTTTGAGGCCATGTGCGAAAGGAGGCTTTTAAAATGAGCTACTGCCTCGGAAAAAGGAGAGATTTAAAGTCTAAAGCCGAGGGAACTAAAACATCTTGTTAAGTTCGCCAAGAGAGGCATCAAAAGATCCCGCCTGTCATGGGATTGTGAGATACGAGGATAGACCCGAATACCCTCATTTTACGAGGCTTTCTGGCTTTTTCTACTGTTTTTGGGGGAGTGGATAAACAATAACTAGATAAAAGGGGTCCTTAAAAGCACGAGGAGGATGGGAAATGGTGAAGTATTTTCGTCTTTTCGGTGAATTCGTAACTCGTGGTTTGGAAAAGTGAGTTCCCGGAAAGTCTTGGTTTTGTTTTGAAGATGGTTCGTCAAATGTTAAGAGTGGAAAAAATGATGTGAGGCGTTGTGAGTTTACACGAAACTACGACTACATTTACACTTTTGAATTTTAAAATGGAAAGATTACCCCATTTCAAAACAATATTTGATGTATAAGTAGAGCCCCACCTTAAGATTGACAGTTAATCTTTTTAAAAAACGATGAAAAATAGTAGATTAAACAGGGTTGCTAAATTCAACCATATTCAAAACAAGTTTTCTTGGTTCCAGGAAAATCTTGGTTTTGGAAATGATTAATCAAATATTAAAAGGTGGAAAAAATTATGTGAGGCGTTGTGAGCTTACACGAAACTGCGACTTCACTTACAGTGTTTAAAATGGACATGGACATTGGACAGCATAGTACATTTCAAAACAATATTTAATGCACAAATATAACCCACCTCAAGATTGCTTCATTCGTTTCCGAACGAATATAATTAAAAAACGATGAAAAATAAGATAAACCAAAGTTGTTATATTCAAGCATTATCAAAACAAATTTTCTTGGTGGAGCATCGTTGTAACAATGATGCTTATGTAAAGAAAAAAAATTATGTAAATGCAAAGATGTAAAAAATGATGAAATATGATGTGAGGAAACAATGTTTCTTTACAATTTTGAAACTTGTGTGTACTATTTTAAAAACTTTTTTTTTTTTTTTTTTTGTAGTTTGTAAAGTACCAACACTAATGAGAAGAACTATAGTAAGAGCTGGTAAGAATTTCAGTGGAATATGTGATGCTCGTTCAATGGTTAGAAATGTTTATTAACTGAATTGCTACACCCCTCTCCCCGAAAAAAAAAAGAAAGAAAGAGCAACACCATAACAGTTTTTTCTCTTTTTTTCCTGAATCACATTTATCAATAACAAGGTACTGTTATGTGCCAGATACTACGATTTTAGAGATATTTTGAATTTCCGCAAACAAAATTATGCTTAGGTTCAAATTTTTACTAATTTGACTACCCTATTCTCTTTATAATAAGCGCATATCGTCATTCTAAAACTGAACATTTCTAAATTCTTTGAAATCCCTTTTCAATAATAAAAACTAAACAGCAAAAAAACAAAAATCGATAAGATAAAAATTGGACGATATTCAAGGACTACTGAAATAAAGTGTTTGAGAAATACTTAGAAACATAAACAAAGGCATTTCATTTCTCCCCATTCATAGAATTCCAAGATATGGTTCACGTCTCATGAAAAAATAAATAAAAAGAGGTTCAAACTTTTGTGCGTTTTTCCTAGTTTATCAAGGACTTCGTTTCTTTTTTGCAAAAAGTCTGTGAGTTTAGTTATGAGATTGCACGCAGTTTCAATGATCAATTTAATTTAAAATTGATTAAGCACGGAACGGAAGATTTCAACAAATATTGGCTTGACTATTCACACAATGGTTGGAGTAGGAATTGTAATATATATCAAAGACACACTAAAATTTTTCCGAGAAGTTCTAGAACCCTTTAAAATATCTAAATGACATTTCTTAACAACATCGTCCTTTTTGAGTTTCGGAAATTTACACATGTACTTTAAAATTTTATAAATGTTAACACAACAACAACAAAATATTGGAACAGAAAAAACCTCTTGGAATGAAAAAAAAATCAAACCAAAACTAGTCTCCTCCTAGAAAAGCATCAAGCTTCATTTTAAAGTAAAAATACATGTTCGACTTGCTCATATTAAGTGTTATAGAAATTATATCGCAATTGTAATGAAAACCCTTCAAAACGTCCACTCCCTCAGAACGGTCAAAGTTTCCCGGAACGAAGTGGTGGCATCTCAGAGAGGTTTTGTAGTATAAGATGCAGTTTTTGCAGTTGGGCAATTCCATGCAAGTGTGGAAAAGCGTTGGAAAAATCAATTACAGCAATGCATCTGTTTTACATATTTTTCGGTTTAAAAATGTTAGAAGTTTATTATTTATACTAATTTTTTGTCAAGAATGTAGTATTTTTAATTTTGGCAGCACTTTGAAGTTGGAAATAGAATATTTAACTTTTGGCAAAGCAAATGGTCATCTTTCAACGTTGGTAAGTTTCAATTTTTTTCTTTAGATAATGGTTTTAACGAAGAATATTGATTATTACACTTTAATTCAATATTGTAAATTGCTAAAACGAGTGTTTTCACGTAAATTAAGTGATTTATGTTAACTTCAAACATGCACTGTTCTATGTAACATAAGTTAACAAAAACATGTTAAAGTTCATGATGTGCATAAACAAAGGGCAATGCAATGTTAACAATGCTATATTTTCTATCTTATAAGTGTGTGTTAAGCAAATAGTTAAAGTTTTTTAAAAATATTGTCTATTTAATTTTTATGCTACAATCAAAACGTGTAACTTAAGTTACCAACATATGCAGGTAATGTAAGTTACCCAAGTAGAACTTAAATACTTGCATTTATAAAGAAAGTAAATTGTGAAATAAACCTATGTGGTAAGTAGGAGTAATTTATGCAAGAATTCTTTTGAATTTGTACTGTATTTACTTAATTTAAATTAATCATATTTCTTAAAATGTCTCTATTTGTTAATAAGATTACAATACACCTCTATTATAAATTATATGTTTCTTTTTGGCTTTTGAGATATTAATTCTCTCTAAACAATATCACTGCATTCAGAATATTTAAGAGTAATGTACTATAAATTATTCAAAAATGACTTCTGTTATGATTTAAAGTTATCAAATATGTTTTAGAAGTAACAAATACAAAAATATTTTATCTCTTACAGGTGAAATACATTTTATTCTGCATTAAAATGCCACTAAACTCTGCAGAAAAGATGCGCTGTAGAAGGGGTATGAGAAAAGTCATGTGGATATTACAGATTTTTAAATATAAGTCCCTCTTTATGGCATTGAAATATGTTAGAAAAAGCAAAATTTATCAAAAATACTTTCTGAAGATCCGCACATTGACAATGACCATTTAAGAACTAGAAATTAACAAACTACGGGGTTTCGTTTAGTTAAGTATTTTAAGGAACAAGAAGAAAAAACAGATAAAAGCTGGTGAATGGTGTGTGGTAAAGTACGAAAATACATTGTATCCTTGAGTTGTGACGATTATTGAAGAAAACGAGTTTAAAATATAAGTAATGGCTGCTGTTGGAACCAATTAGAAAAGGCCAGTAACGACAGATGAAATTTATAATAAGAAAGAAAGATTGATTTGAAAAATTGAATTACCTGAACTTGTTAATAACAGCAGCCAGTATAGATTTAAGTCTTATGCTATGTAATATTTTTGATTTTCATTGAGTTTGGTATTAAATTTCTGTAAATTTAATTCATAATTGTTAATTTTCAATGTTTCGATCTAAACTAAGCTGTAATTTTCATTCATTAATTTTTGTAATAAAGATAAGCTTATCAGTAAATTTTGTAACGTAAGTTACTGTAACGTAAGTTACCTAGTTAAAAATTCCCATAATTTTCAATTTTTGAAATAAATTTTTAAATTAATGAAAATATATTCCTAAGCATTATAAGGAACTGATAAATTATGCTTCAAACAATAAAACAGCTGTAATAGAGCAGAAATGTGCCTCAGAACCAATTTTTATATTATGTCATTCCCTTTTTGTGTAACGTAAGTTACTGCCTTATCTTTGACTGCTAGATTTTATAAAATTTAAATGCATCGAATATTTTTGCATTTTAATTTTGCTTTCAACTGTCATTTTCAAAAAATGCTTTCATACAAGATTTGTACAACAAAATTTGTCTGTACTGAGGTACTAAATGCATAAGAGTTGGTCGAAATGTAACGTAAGTTACCATGGAATTGCCCAGTTGTGTAGAGTTAAAATAAAGGAAGATATTATTTCTGGAAATACTTTTCACAACTTGCTCCGACAAAAGCGAAATATGCACAAATTTTCTCATTCCTTGAAAATAATGAAAAGTAGTACGTATTACGTAGAAAAGGGAGAGAAACACTTCAAAAAAAATTATTTTTCCTGATGATATTCTAAATGTACGTTGCATTATACAGTACAACAAATACCCCTCAATCAGACATTGCACCTGCACTTAATTACTTCCGATTTTACTTACTGGTTGGGAGCCCCGCTGCTTTTCAGACGAGTTTCCCTCCTTCCTGTCTTTTCAGCTATTTTTATTACTATTCTTTTGGTTCTATTGCTTTATTATTCAAATTTCAAACATCGTCTGTTGCCATTGCCGTGAAGTATTCGATTTTCATTTTACAAAACGTTTTTTACTAAAAAGAGTTTGAAAACTCTAACAAATAGCTATTTCGGGGCTATTACAAATGAAGTCCCATCATCAGTGCAGAAAGAGGATGGTTCAACCGACCCAGACCAGAGTTCACTTGACCCCCTTTTTGGCTGGTTCACTTGACCGGGGTCGATTCAGGTGGCAGTGAGCCCCTGGCAGTGAGAAATCACTATATTTACTGTCTGATCTTCTTTGGTACAAACTATCCTTCCGCGCATTTACGTATGCGTCAGGTCTTCTCTGATCTTACCAAAATAGGGGTGTTAGGTAAGATAACAATAAGGGGAAGAGTAATAAAAAGCATTTTGAGCCGTACCAAACAACGTGGAACGATGTTGATTTCAAATACAGAGTTTAGTTGAATATGTCAAAAGGATATAGCAAATACAAACAAAACTTCTGAAAGTTATCACTCACAACCAGTAGCGTACATAGACTTAGGCACGCCTCCCCCCCCCCCGCATGATTTATTAGTGCGCCCACCCCCCGTACGATTTATAAGTATGCCCTATCTTAGATTTATGGCAAAAAATTAAAAGCTACAATAAGACTTCGTTGAAGAGTATTCTGATATTTAAAATCAAGTTTATTTCAAAATATAAAGTAATGAAATTTGCAATTGCAATGAAAAAGCAGAATTCAGGAAAGGTAATAAATACTATACACTTGCCAATTGAAATCTCACTAGAGAAAATTCAAGTTCATCCGTTAAATTGAATTCGTCTCTCCCAAAAACTGAGTTCAGGCGCCCTTGATCATAGAGCTGAATTAGAGGTGGACAGGGGGCATATGTTATGCAGGAGAAGGCAGGAGGGTGGTGAAATCATTACGTTATGCATCATATGTGACGTATCGATGCAGATTTCATTCGGAACACCTGGAAGTGACATTGAATACGGGAAAAAAAGTTTTTTGTGTTATTTTTTCAGAGTGCGCCCCCATACCTCTGGCGCCCCCCCCCCCACGCCGCGACGGCGGCGGGGGGGGGGGGGTGGGGCTATGTACGCTACTGTTCACAACCCATCTACCCACCCTATTTTAAGTGGAACTATTCGCGAGTGCCAGGCGCGGTTTTCACGGACGGACAGTACTACATTTAGTGGGAGTGGTTTTTGTTGTTTCCCAATGAAATGGTAATGGTGTTTGCATCCTTTGATCTATCCCCCCCCCCTCCCCAGAGGAAAATTTTGAATGACGGGCTGTACGTCTTGCTACTGTGAAATTGTCCATCTTTAAACAGAAGTTTTTTCTTTCACACACATACATTTGAAAGCACATTCCCGTAACTTTCAACTACGTGACCAACTCAGCAAAATATCACCTCATAGCCACTGAAACAACCCACGAGTTTCCAAAAGACATATCTGCGAAACAAATGCCCAAAAGACGTGTCAGTCTGCCCCCGGAGCTAGCCAGCGACATTTATTAAAGGGTCACAACTTGTAAACATGTTAATATAGGACGATAGCATCAGCGGACATAAAAATCAGTCATCCGTGCATGCGCAGCAAAATTTCTCCCCAACAGATATATAACGAACGGTCTGGAATTCGCCAAAAGCATAAAGCACACACGGGCTGCCCCCACTCACGCATGCTTTGCGTGTTAAATGCGCAATTAGCTGGCTCGTGGTGGGAAAAGGTGAGGCTCGTTCCAGAAATAGCTTTCTGAGAAGTGAAGTGAAATAAATTTCGCCCGCCGTTCGGGACCTGTCTGTATAGAACGAAGGTTAGAAATGTGCAGAGTTAGTTTTTTTTTTTTTTTTTTGAGAAGCGAATTCAAAATCGAGAAAAAATGATTCGGGGAGGAAAAAAAACTCGTTTTGGGTGCTGGGGAAATTAGATTTGATTCGATTTGGGATTTGCTGTCACGAAAGAGGAGGTCATCAGGCCTGCAGAGTCGGACTGATTAAGGGGTGCAGGAGTCTGAGTCAAGAGCTTTAAAGTTCCAAGGGTCGAAATTTGCCATTTTTTCTCCAAGTCTGCGACTTTGCGATGGCTGAGGCGTCGTGGCCGTGGTGTCAGAATGATTTTGGGATGAAGGAGCAGTAGCGTTACCTAGAGAACCCAGCGCCCGTGGATAACTTAAGAAATTGAGCCCCCCTCCCTCACGGTCACCTTGGTGAGATGTCACAGGAGGTCACTGAGTCCTCCAAACACAATTCCTTTTACAGAAAATCTTAATTATTCGGTACATTTAATTACAATTAGCAACTTTGATATTCTTTTTTTTTCCTTCAATGTTTTTAATGATGCCCAGTGTTGATTTTTCTCGCACAATGTTTCATTTTTCTCTCTTGCTCTTACGAGTTTTTTTCTTTAATATTTTCCCACTAATATAATCAGCAAAAAAATACCTTTACTTTTTTTTTTTTTTTTTTTTTTGTACGGTCAAAATGCCGCCTCCCTAGCTGCTGCACCCGTGGAAAGAGCCACTCCTGAAACTCCAAGGTACGCCACTGCGAAAAAGTTGAAGTCTTAATCAGTCTAAGGCCGGGATTCAAGTGAAACATGGACGATCGCAACTCAACAATGCAATCGCAAATTCCCAAATTTGGATTCAAGTGAAACGTTACAATCGCTACGAGATGCGATTCTATCGTAATTCGACTTCCAGTAGCGATTGTAATTTTGGTCTATTGCGATCGCCTCGAAGCGATTGCAATAGTGTTTCACTTGAATTCGGCCCTAAGAGTAGGAATCGGGAAGTTTCTCTAAAACACTGCAGCCTAGCATAATATCTGTGGCTTGGTTCTAAAAGGGCCAATGTCAATTTTTTTACATTCTGTGTTATTTACATCAAAAGTTTCCAATTTAGTAAAACTCTAATTCTACAAAGGCCAATGTCTAATATCAAACTAAAATTGATTGTATTTCCATTATAATATCAGCCAATTAATGTCATACACACACAATGTCATAATATTTACATAAAATAGTAACAGGTTAAAAAAATTCATATGATAAAATAATGTTTCTTTACACTAACAATAAACAAATACCAAAAAATAATAATGGGAATCTTAATGTAAGAAAGTTATAGCATTCTAAAAAAAATTCGAATATCTTTCATCGCCTTTTTCTCGAAACTAACATTTTTGAATTAGGCCCTTTTAGAACCAAGCCTCAGATATTACGATAGCTAACTATACAGGGAATGGCGGATTTGATAACGGACAAAAATAAGTTTCGAACTAAGGGGCCAGCTATATATTATGGTCATTAAAGGAGCTAAGAGTGAGTAAGTTTAGATGTACATTTCTCTTCTCCATGAAAACTCAATAATATTCAACATTTTAGAGCAAAGTTTACTCACAGTACACCAGAGATGGCCATCAATAAACAGAATTTCCACCATAAAAATGGCAACAAACTCGCTCTTCTAAAATTTAAGAGAATGTCCACGTTTATTTGCTTCATTGAGATAAAGGCTTAAAATACTTTTCCAGAGAATAAAACGCATCGATCGAAACATTCGAAACAAACATTTCAAAACTTTAACAGCCTCGAGACAAGCTACCCATTAGCGAGAATAATCAATACCGTCCCTCCCAACAAGTGCGCCAACAATAAAATTCTGCGAGGAAACTAAGTTCATATTTTCTTGGAGCAAAGCATCTTTCGCAAACAATAAGTGTTCGATCGGGACTGAGATAAACACGAAGAAGCTGCTGATGGTGATGTTGGAAGCAGCAGCGCAACAACACAACCCATTGCCATTTAGAAAATACGAATTGTTCATCAATGTGTATTGTTGGAATGGCGGCTGAACTGTATACGTGCGAAATTGTTCTCAACTGAATTAGAATCGGATTGATTAAAGATAGCAATCTCTGATTTGATAGACAGAAGATGTATGTAAAAGGGGGGGGGGATGGAGTACATAATATGGGCGTGCGTAGTTTTTCATTTTTTTTTTCTTTTTAGTAATCCTTAATCAAATAAGAAGAGAATCGTGTCTTTTTTTTTTCTTTTTGTAGCGTAAAGGTGATACAGACGGGCTCATATTTCAAAAAAATTTCTGGAAGGGGAGAGGGGTATAAATGATAAAAACTCAATGCATATTATGTCAAGAAAAAAATAAAATAAAGTTATAAATTAGTCTCAAAGTAATATATTAGTTGATGAAGTACATTATCAAATGAAATTATAGCTGAAAATTTATTATGACAAGAGTTTAAAGGAGTGGTTCTTCTAAAATAAATTTCGATCTGTCTCCATGAAGAAAAGTTTTTTACTCTTCTTATAGTCGAGTCTCGATTACTTAATTTAAAATGTAAATGTTACATGAAGACTTTTTACTGAGAGCAATGAATAGGTTAAGAGAGTTCGCTGAGCTTCAAATTCACGTGATGGACTACGTTTTCGCGGACTAATTTTTCTTCTGCATTTAGTCGGCAATGCAAGTCCCCCCCCCCCCCCTCTTCTGTTATAAGTCTTATAAAACAGATGTAATTAAAAATTAAAAGATCTGAATTTTCGCAGTGCATTAAAAATGCTTACAGAGTGAATAGAAATCTGAAAATTGTGATAAATGTATGAAAAAATAACAATAAATATGCTTGTGCAGAAAAAAACGGATGTACAAATTATTAAAGCACAAAAATTACAGAAATTATACAAAACAAAAGTCCTCAAGAAAAAGAAAGAGTTTCGGATTTTATTCCCCAATAAATGACATGATTTAATTCGTGAACATAGAAAAGGTTACCACGATTATGCGTATAACTTAACCCATTAATGCCTAGCGTCCCTTTTTAGGGACGGTCCAAAAAAGGGTCTGAATTTCCCCAAAATGAACATTTCAAGCAAATAATAGTGTTCAATTAGTACCTAGGTATTGCTTCAATTCGTTATTAACAGATTGCAGCACATAACGATTGCAAAGTGTGCTCTGTAGCAGTTTTAATATGACCTTTATCAAAAATTGCATCGTTCACAATCTCGAGATAAAAAGCTAAGTTTTCAAAGTTATTCCAAGCTTCCCTGTTTATGTTAATTGCTAATTTTATTTCTTCTTATAAAATGTCTTTTTAAATATTATATCGTAGGCAGAAAAAAAATTGAGTAAAACAAGTATGTACCCTCTGGGGTCTATCGTAACTTTTGAGGGACGATTTTTCTTTCCTTAATAAAAAAATTATTTTTTGCATAATATTTTTTTCATTATTTTTCCTGTTCATTAAACACTGTTTGTAACCAGTATACAAAATATCTTTGGAAAAAAAAATGTCAGGCATTAATGGGTTAAGCAGCACATTTTTCATATTAGCAATTTTGAAAGGAATACGTGCATTTTAAAGATCTGAATACGCTTTAAATGTGCAATAATAACTTACATGTACTTAAAAACAGGTTCGTCTCTCATTTATAGAGGTCAGGAGAGTTAATTCCCACCAGGCTTGGAGTAATCGCCGATTATGTAATCGTAGTCCGCGTAATCGATTACATTTTTTTGTAATCGTAATCATAATCATAATTTGGAAATGGTACACTCGTACTCGTAATCATGCAATCGTAATTTTAATCAAGTATTTCTGGTGTAATCGTAATTGAAATCTTTCTTTCAATAATTGTAATTCAGCCTTGTAATCGTGTAATCGTAATTTTAATCAAGTATTTCTGGTGTAATCGTAATTGAAATCTTTCTTTCAATAATTGTAATTCAGCCTTGTAATCGTGTAATCTGACTTTTTTTTCCAAAATATTTTCACATATAATTTAATCTTAGCTCATGATTTATATTTTAATGCTCATATTATTTTTAATCAAAAAGTATATAATAGAAGAAAAAGTTGTGTATGTATAGATTTTGAAAACATTTTTTTATGTTTAAAAAATGTTAAATTTTACTTGAGAATTTTATAAAAAATTCCTTTGAGAATTTTATTTTTAAGAATTTTATAATTCCAATATTGATTACATACAGACAGTTTATAAATTGCCAATTTATATTTTTCGTGACAGTAAATTTTTACCAAAATAAATAAATGGTTAATTAAACAGAATATAATAAAAAATATTACTTCCTGTGAGATAGTGTATGATATTTTAAAGACAGTTTAAATTTTACATGCTTCGTTTTCCTTCCGCTTAACTAATAAGGTGCACTGAAACTTGACCCCGTAACAAAAAATTCTGGATCCTCCTCTGTGTATATATATGTAATATATACATATACATATATATATGTACCATATATATGTAATATATATTCCTCCCAAAGCTGTAATCATGTAATCGAAATCGTAATCGATTACATTCTTTACATTATCTAATCATTGCTGTAATCGTAATTGCGATTTGGCGTAGGACTGTTATGGGAATCGTAATTGTTCTCCAACTGTTCATGCTCGAAATCATAATCGTATATACATTTTCTCGTAATTGACTCCAAGCCTGATTCCCACCATCTAGCTTTGGAAAATAATGTGTTTAGATTTTAGTGGTAGTCGTTTATGTCATTTTCCAATAAAAGTCGCACAAGTACACACCTTTGCACTCCCTTCCCTCCTCCCTGGAAAATTTCGATCTACTATTCAACATCGCAAGGCGCGCTCAGCACCGTTGAACGGTTCTTACAAAAATGGGTGACAGCTTGATTAAGAAAATGCACCATGGTAGCTCTTCCGCTTAGTTCGATATTATGTTATTTTTCTATAACTGATAAGGAAGGGGAATAAATTAAAAAAGAAAAAAAAATCGACGCAAACCAACACGTCAAATTAAGGAACCCTACAAAAAACAAAGCAAAATCTCCTCTCATTCCTAATCTCTCTAATTACCATCACCCATCATATTTTGACAAAGTCGGTAGAGACTTGAGGCATGCGCAAATGCGTCCGAGGTCGCCAGAAAAAATATCAAACAGTACTTAAAATTATTCTATCATAATCGAATAACCAGTTTTTAACGCTTAAATTAAAAAAGCCTCAGGAAGAACACATTTCCGAAGTAACTCAGAAAGCTTCCACTTAAGTCCCTGAAAGCACAAACTTTTAAAAAGCCCTCTTAAGATCACGTCGCGTTAGAAAATAGCTCAGAAACATTTGTTCTCGAGAACAGATTACCACGGAAAGAAAAGCTCAGAAGCTTTTTACCGAGAAAAGTTCTCAAATTCCCGACACGAAAACTGCTAATCCCTGTTGACCGAAAAGTTTCATCAGATAATCCTTTACAAACAACAAAGACGCGATGTCTCATTTTTTTTTAAGAATTGGAGCAACAGAAAAATTTACAACACTGTTTTGGTAGCTGCTTCAAACAAAATGGCGACTGCGGCCCCAATCCTGCTAAGTACGGGTTGCGAATCTTGATTTCTCAACCCTCGAGTTTATTACAAGTCGAGACCACTTCAGATAAGATCTGATGCAGACAAAATGTTTTGTTAAAACATGAAAAGTTTTAGTTAGATTCGGCCAAGTTAAGGGATTTGGAACAAGCAAACGGCAGACAGAATTGATATTATCTTTTTTGGTAAATAAGACGGGTACTCTTTGTTTCTGAAGAAACCGTAACAATAATCAGACAAAGACGAAAAAATCGATATTTATTTGTTAAATGACCACATAAGTGGTGCTGTCTAGTCAGGGATTAATTTGTAAAATATGAAGTGACGGAGCTGTCTAGTCTTTAGAACTTTTTTTCGAAACATCAGTTAGAAATCACTTAGAAAAGTGGTGCTCAACTTTTTTCTGCCCTGGGGAAGCACCTCATATTGATATCTTTCTTGCGAGCAAAGGACGGATCTAGAAACTCCTCAAGGGAGGGGCAATTGATTTTTTTTCTTAATTTTTACTATGTATACTGGTGAGCAAATATTGATCACAAAGATTTCGGACTTCAATTCGGAAAAATTTCTGGGGGAAAGCTCCAAAACTCATTTTCCCAAAATTACTAAAACTCGTCAAAAATTATGTTTTTTGAACTTCAATCTCGAAAAATTACCGGTGAACAGTCCTTCAAGGGAGGAGAGATCGCCCCCTTTGCATCCGTCTCTGCTTACTAGCCAGAACACGAGGAAAAAAGATTTTAAAATATTTTATTCTTTCACACATAATAATGGGAAACTATGGAACAGGAAAGAAAATTAGAAACCAATAATTGTTGTTATCAATACTTGATGTTTATTTTAATGAATGAATGTTTTTTAAGGAACCAATTTCTGAACATTTGCTCCAAATTTGTAACATTGTCATTTCTCGTACTTTTTGATTTGCAACACTAAGAAAAAAAAAATCAAAAAAAAAAAGAAAAAAAAAAAAAAAAAAAAAAAAAAAAAAAAAAAAAAAAAAAAAAAAAAAAAAAAAAAAAAAAAAAAAAAAAAAATAAAAAAAAAAAAAAAAAAAAAAAAAAAAAAAATAAAAAAAAAAAAAAAAAAAAAAAAAAAAAATAAAAAAAAAAAAAAAAAAAAAAAAAAAAAAAAAAAAAAAAAAAAAAAAATAAAAAAAAAAAAAAAAAAAAAAAAAAAAAAAAAAAAAAAAAAAAAAAAAAAAAAAAAAAAAAAAAATAAAAAAAAAAAAAAAAAAAAAAAAAAAAAAAAAAAAAAAAAAAAAAAAAAAAAAAAAAAAAAAAAAAAAAAAAAAAAAAAAAAAAAAAAAAAAAAAAAAAAAAAAAAAAAAAAAAAAAAAAAAAAAAAAAAAAAAAAAAAAAAAAAAAAAAAAAAAAAAAAAAAAAAAAAAAAAAAAAAAAAAAAAAAAAAAAAAAAAAAAAAAAAAAAAAAAAAAAAAAAAAAAAAAAAAAAAAAAAAAAAAAAAAAAAAAAAAAAAAAAAAAAAAAAAAAAAATAAAAAAAAAAAAAAAAAAAAAAAAAAAAAAAAAAAAAAAAAAAAAAAAAAAAAAAAAAAAAAAAAAAAAAAAAAAAAAAAAAAAAAAAAAATAAAAAAAAAAAAAAAAAAAAAAAAAAAAAAAAAAAAAAAAAAAAAAAAAAAAAAAAAAAAAAAAAAAAAAAAAAAAAAAAAAAAAAAAAAAAAATAAAAAAAAAAAAAAAAAAAAAAAAAAAAAAAAAAAAAAAAAAAAAAAAAAAAAAAAAAAAAAAAAAAAAATAAAAAAAAAAAAAAAAAAAAAAAAAAAAAAAAAAAAAAAAAAAAAAAAAAAAAAAAAAAAAAAAAAAAAAAAAAAAAAAAAAAAAAAAAAAAAAAAAAAAAAAAAAAAAAAAAAAAAAAAAAAAAAAAAAAAAAAAAAAAAAAAAAAAAAAAAAAAAAAAAAAAAAAAAAAAAAAAAAAAAAAAAAAAAAAAAAAAAAAAAAAAAATAAAAAAAAAAAAAAAAAAAAAAAAAAAAAAAAAAAAAAAAAAAAAAAAAAAAAAAAAAAAAAAAAAAAATAAAAAAAAAAAAAAAAAAAAAAAAAAAAAAAAAAAAAAAAAAAAAAAAAAAAAAAAAAAAAAAAAAAAAAAAAAAAAAAAAAAAAAAAAAAAAAAAAAAAAAAAAAAAAATAAAAAAAAAAAAAAAAAAAAAAAAAAAAAAAAAAAAAAAAAAAAAAAAAAAAAAAAAAAAAAAAAAAAAAAAAAAAAAAAAAAAATAAAAAAAAAAAAAAAAAAAAAAAAAAAAAAAAAAAAAAAAAAAAAAAAAAAAAAAAAAAAAAAAAAAAAAAAAAAAAAAAAAAAAAAAAAAAAAAAAAAAAAAAAATAAAAAAAAAAAAAAAAAAAAAAAAAAAAAAAAAAAAAAAAAAAAAAAAAAAAAAAAAAAAAAAAAAAAAAAAAAAAAAAAAAAAAAATAAAAAAAAAAAAAAAAAAAAAAAAAAAAAAAAAAAAAAAAAAAAAAAAAAAAAAAAAAAAAAAAAAAAAAAAAAAAAAAAAAAAAAAAAAAAAAAAAAAAAAAAAAATAAAAAAAAAAAAAAAAAAAAAAAAAAAAAAAAAAAAAAAAAAAAAAAAAAAAAAAAAAAAAAAAAAAAAAAAAAAAAAAAAAAAAAAAAAAAAAAAAAAAAAAAAAAAAAAAAAAAAAAAAAAAAAAAAAAAAAAAAAAAAAAAAAAAAAAAAAAAAAAAAAAAAAAAATAAAAAAAAAAAAAAAAAAAAAAAAAAAAAAAAAAAAAAAAAAAAAAAAAATAAAAAAAAAAAAAAAAAAAAAAAAAAAAAAAAAAAAAAAAAAAAAAAAAAAAAAAAAAAAAAAAAAAAAAAAAAAAAAAAAAAAAAAAAATAAAAAAAAAAAAAAAAAAAAAAAAAAAAAAAAAAAAAAAAAAAAAAAAAAAAAAAAAAAAAAAAAAAAAAAAAAAAAAAAAAAAAAAAAAAAAAAAAAAAAAAAAAAAAAAAAAAAAAAAAAAAAAAAAAAAAAAAAAAAAAAAAAAAAAAAAAAAAAAAAAAAAAAAAAAAAAAAAAAAAAAAAAAAAAAAAAAAAAAAAAAAAAAAAAAAAATAAAAAAAAAAAAAAAAAAAAAAAAAAAAAAAAAAAAAAAAAAAAAAAAAAAAAAAAAAAAAAAAAAAAAAAAAAAAAAAAAAAAAAAAAAAAAAAAAAAAAAAAAAAAAAAAAAAAAAAAAAAAAAAAAAAAAAAAAAAAAAAAAAAAAAAATAAAAAAAAAAAAAAAAAAAAAAAAAATAAAAAAAAAAAAAAAAAAAAAAAAAAAAAAAAAAAAAAAAAAAAAAAAAAAAAAAAAAAAAAAAAAAAAAAAAAAAAAAAAAAAAAAAAAAAAAAAAAAAAAAAAAAAAAAAAAAAAAAAAAAAAAAAAAAAAAAAAAAAAAAAAAAAAAAAAAAAAAAAAAAAAAAAAAAAAAAAAAAAAAAAAAAAAAAAAAAAAAAAAAAAAAAAAAAAAAAAAAAAAAAAAAAAAAAAAAAAAAAAAAAAAAAAAAAAAAAAAAAAAAAAAAAAAAAAAAAAAAAAAAAAAAAAAAAAAAAAAAAAAAAAAAAAAAAATAAAAAAAAAAAAAAAAAAAAAAAAAAAAAAAAAAAAAAAAAAAAAAAAAAAAAAAAAAAAAAAAAAAAAAAAAATAAAAAAAAAAAAAAAAAAAAAAAAAAAAAAAAAAAAAAAAAAAAAAAAAAAAAAAAAAAAAAAAAAAAAAAAAAAAAAAAAAAAAAAAAAAAAAAAAAAAAAAAAAAAAAAAAAAAAAAAAAAAAAAAAAAAAAAAAAAAAAAAAAAAAAAAAAAAAAAAAAAAAAAAAAAAAAAAAATAAAAAAAAAAAAAAAAAAAAAAAAAAAAAAAAAAAAAAAAAAAAAAAAAAAAAATAAAAAAAAAAAAAAAAAAAAAAAAAAAAAAAAAAAAAAAAAAAAAAAAAAAAAAAAAAAAAAAAAATAAAAAAAAAAAAAAAAAAAAAAAAAAAAAAAAAAAAAAAAAAAAAAAAAAAAAAAAAAAAAAAATAAAAAAAAAAAAAAAAAAAAAAAAAAAAAAATAAAAAAAAAAAAAAAAAAAAAAAAAAAAAAAAAAAAAAAAAAAAAAAAAAAAAAAAAAAAAAAAAAAAAAAAAAAAAAAAAAAAAAAAAAAAAAAAAAAATAAAAAAAAAAAAAAAAAAAAAAAAAAAAAAAAAAAAAAAAAAAAAAAAAAAAAAAAAAAAAAAAAAAAAAAAAAAAAAAAAAAAAAATAAAAAAAAAAAAAAAAAAAAAAAAAAAAAAAAAAAATAAAAAAAAAAAAAAAAAAAAAAAAAAAAAAAAAAAAAAAAAAAAAAAAAAAAAAAAAAAAAAAAAAAAAAAAAAAAAAAAAAAAAAAAAAAAAAAAAAAAAAAAAAAAAAAAAAAAAAAAAAAAAAAAAAAAAAAAAAAAAAAAAAAAAAAAAAAAAAAAAAAAAAAAATAAAAAAAAAAAAAAAAAAAAAAAAAAAAAAAAAAAAAAAAAAAAAAAAAAAAAAAAAAAATAAAAAAAAAAAAAAAAAAAAAAAAAAAAAAAAAAAAAAAAAAAAAAAAAAAAAAAAAAAAAAAAAAAAAAAAAAAAAAAATAAAAAAAAAAAAAAAAAAAAAAAAAAAAAAAAAAAAAAAAAAAAAAAAAAAAAAAAAAAAAAAAAAAAAAAAAAAAAAAAAAAAAAATAAAAAAAAAAAAAAAAAAAAAAAAAAAAAAAAAAAAAAAAAAAAAAAAAAAAAAAAAAAAAAAAAAAAAAAAAAAAAAAAAAAAAAAAAAAAAAAAAAAAAAAAAAAAAAAAAAAAAAAAATAAAAAAAAAAAAAAAAAAAAAAAAAAAAAAAAAAAAAAAAAAAAAAAAAAAAAAAAAAAAAAAAAAAAAAAAAAAAAAAAAAAAAAAAAAAAAAAAAAAAAAAAAAAAAAAAAAAAAAAAAAAAAAAAAAAAAAAAAAAAAAAAAAAAAAAAAAAAAAAAAAAAAAAAAAAAAAAAAAAAAAAAAAAAAAAAAAAAAAAAAAAAAAAAAAAAAAAAAAAAAAAAAAAAAAAAAAAAAAAAAAAATAAAAAAAAAAAAAAAAAAAAAAAAAAAAAAAAAAAAAAAAAAAAAAAAAAAAAAAAAAAAAAAAAAAAAAAAAAAAAAAAAAAAAAAAAAAAAAAAAAAAAAAAAAAAAAAAAAAAAAAAAAAAAAAAAAAAAAAAAAAAAAAAAAAAAAAAAAAAAAAAAAAAAAAAAAAAAAAAAAAAAAAAAAAAAAAAAAAAAAAAAAAAAAAAAAAAAAAAAAAAAAAAAAAAAAAAAAAAAAAAAAAAAAAAAAAAAAAAAAAAAAAAAAAAAAAAAAAATAAAAAAAAAAAAAAAAAAAAAAAAAAAAAAAAAAAAAAAAAAAAAAAAAAAAAAAAAAAAAAAAAAAAAAAAAAAAAAAAAAAAAAAAAAATAAAAAAAAAAAAAAAAAAAAAAAAAAAAAAAAAAAAAAAAAGAAAAAAAAAAAAAAAAAAAAAAAAAAAAAAAAAAAAAAAAAAAAAAAAAAAAAAAAAAAAAAAAAAAAAAAAAAAAAAAAAAAAAGAAAAAAAAAAAAAAAAAAAAAAAAAAAAAAAAAAAAAAAAAAAAAAAAAAAAAAAAAAATAAAAAAAAAAAAAAAAAAAAAAAAAAAAAAAAAAAAAAAAAAAAAAAAAAAAAAAAAAAAAAAAAAAAAAAAAAAAAAAAAAAAGAAAAAAAAAAAAAAAAAAAAAAAAAAAAAAAAAATAAAAAAAAAAAAAAAAAAAAAAAAAAAAAAAAAAAAAAAAAAAAAAAAAAAAAAAAAAAAAAAAAAAAAAAAAAAAAAAAAAAAAAAAAAAAAAAAAAAAAAAAAAAAAAAAAAAAAAAAAAAAAAAAAAAAAAAAAAAAAAAAAAAAAAAAAAAAAAAAAAAAAAAAAAAAAAAAAAAAAAAAAAATAA